>VCJN01000600.1:0-197354 GCA_006384855.1 Tetraselmis striata | reverse complement strand
TTGCTGCGACGGCACCCGGCTTTGTGCGGCCCCAAGTACCCATGCATGGCGACCCATCAGCGGGCAGTCCCCTGCCCGACCACGGCCACGAAGAGGGCGGAGTTCCGCCATGTCAGGGACGCGTTCCACGACGCGACTCGCGCCGCCGTGTGTGAGGCTTCCGAGAAGGCACGCGCGGCTGGTGGGGTGCGCAGGGTGAGGCGGCGGACGGCCCAGGAGCTGAAGGAGAGCGAGACATGCCGTCAGTGAGGTCGGGCGCAATGTCATTGGGTGGGGCACACGGGCGTGTAACACTTGCACTTTGCGCGTACTGCTGGGTTACATCCAGGCTGCGTCACACTATGCAACCGGAAAGGCTGCGTTGCTACTGCAAACGATGCGACGCCTCACTCTGTAGCAACCGCTGCCGCGCCTATCCCACAGCCGCTGCCCCCCCCCCCCCCCCCCCCCGCGCGGGATCCCCGCCATCAACAGCTTGCACTTGCACTTTGCGCGTACTGCTAGGTTACATCCAGGCGGCGTCACACCGGAAAGGCTGCGTTGCTACTGCAAACGATGCTACGCCTCACTCGGTAGCAACCGCTGCCCCGCCCATCCCACTCGGGATGCTGAGAGCAGCTAAAGGGCACCGGGGGC
Source organism: Tetraselmis striata (assembly GCA_006384855.1). Classification (NCBI taxonomy): domain Eukaryota; kingdom Viridiplantae; phylum Chlorophyta; class Chlorodendrophyceae; order Chlorodendrales; family Chlorodendraceae; genus Tetraselmis; species Tetraselmis striata. The sequence continues at coordinate 196,718 of VCJN01000600.1, read as the reverse complement.
GGGGCAAGAGGGAGCAGGGCCAATGATTGTGGAAGAGCGGGGACCCGCTTGCATGCCATCGTATTATATCTTGCACAATATCTGTTGCTGCACTCATATCTCACATCACTAGCTTAGCTATAGTGATTCCCCCCCCCCCCCCCCCCCCCCCCCCGCATCGCGTACGCACAAGCCTGGGTATACGCATCAACTGCCCGCCGGGATGAGAAACTGGTATTGGTAGTGTGTCTGTGGGGTGGAGGGGGGGCAAAAGAGCTGCCAATTGCTGCCAAGCTGGTGCGTTACATTGGGGCAGGCGCTGGGCAGACAATTGGGGCTCGCTTCAGAGCATTGTCTAGTGCCTATGCGGCTGCGCCGCCTCCGCCGCATGCAGACTCTCCGAGCTCACCAGCACCGCCACCTCAGTCATGCGGCCCTGCATCCCGCAGCCCGCCGCCGCCAGCCAGATCAGAGGTATCCAGAAGCCAGTGCTGGGGTTGTTGCGGCATGACCGCATAGTTTTCAGCGCCTGCCGTCCACAACTTGTAATGCATCCCTTTCCGCCGATTCCGCTGTATGCGCTGTCTTGGCGCCGCGCTGCCCCGGCCGCCGCGCGTTGGCGCCGCGCTGCCCCGGCCGCCGCGCGTTGGCGCCGCGCTGCCCCGGCCGCCGCGCGTTGGCGCCGCGCTGCCCCGGCCGCCGCGCGTTGGCGCCGCGCTGCCCCGGCCGCCGCGCGTTGGCGCCGCGCTGCCCCGGCCGCCGCGCGTTGGCGCCGCGCTGCCCCGGCCGCCGCGCGTTGGCGCCGCGCTGCCCCGGCCGCCGCGCGTTGGCGCCGCGCTGCCCCGGCCGCCGCGCGTTGGCGCCGCGCTGCCCCGGCCGCCGCGCGTTGGCGCCGCGCTGCCCCGGCCGCCGCGCGTTGGCGCCGCGCTGCCCCGGCCGCCGCGCGTTGGCGCCGCGCTGCCCCGGCCGCCGCGCCTTGGCGCCGCGCTGCCCCGGCCGCCGCGCCTTGGCGCCGCGCTGCCCCGGCCGCCGCGCCTTGGCGCCGCGCTGCCCCGGCCGCCGCGCCTTGGCGCCGCGCTGCCCCGGCCGCCGCGCCTTGGCGCCGCGCTGCCCCGGCCGCCGCGCCTTGGCGCCGCGCTGCCCCGGCCGCCGCGCCTTGGCGCCGCGCTGCCCCGGCCGCCGCGCCTTGGCGCCGCGCTGCCCCGGCCGCCGCGCCTTGGCGCCGCGCTGCCCCGGCCGCCGCGCCTTGGCGCCGCGCTGCCCCGGCCGCCGCGCCTTGGCGCCGCGCTGCCCCGGCCGCCGCGCCTTGGCGCCGCGCTGCCCCGGCCGCCGCGCCTTGGCGCCGCGCTGCCCCGGCCGCCGCGCCTTGGCGCCGCGCTGCCCCGGCCGCCGCGCCTTGGCGCCGCGCTGCCCCGGCCGCCGCGCCTTGGCGCCGCGCTGCCCCGGCCGCCGCGCGTTGGCGCCGCGCTGCCCCGGCCGCCGCGCCTTGGCGCCGCGCTGCCCCGGCCGCCGCGCCTTGGCGCCGCGCTGCCCCGGCCGCCGCGCGTTGGCGCCGCGCTGCCCCGGCCGCCGCGCCTTGGCGCCGCGCTGCCCCGGCCGCCGCGCCTTGGCGCCGCGCTGGGTATCGAGTCCTCCCCTCCCTAGTGAGCGCGTCCACCTGCGCCTTGCGCTCGGGGCCGTCCTCCTCCGTCACCACATTCTGCAAACCCCACCGCGTGACGAACCACGCAGCTCCTTGCAGGCGCTTGTACATGTGCCCAAGCACCGCCAGTCGTGACACCGAACGCACCACCGCTGGGGACGCGAGCTCCTTCTCGGGCATGATCGCCTTCACCCGGGCCTCCTCGAGGAGCGGACCGGCGTTAAGAATGGAAAACGTTTCCATGTGGTGCAAGCAGTCCTCCATGACCCAGCCGGGCTGCACCGTCACCTTGCCTGACCCTGCAGTCATGGAGGGGAATGCCGTCACGCCCACGCCCACGCCCACGCCCGGGGGGGGGGGGGGGGGGGGGGGGGGAGGGGTTAACCTTTCGATTCTTGGACACTGCAAACGAAGGGCGCAACCCGCGTTCAAAGTTGCTGGGTATCGGGACTAAAGCCTGGCGCCGGTCTTCCTGCTTCATAGCTCGGAATCCAATGTGGCCCTGCACGGTGACAAATTTCCTCCAGAAGTCCCTTCCCAAGCCAAAAAAAAACAGGTGGAACGGCGCGAGGGGGAAGAGGTTGACCATGCTGACATAGCCCCGGACCACATGCACATGGCACACGCCATGGCAGCCAGTGTTCTGCTTGGCCTCCGCCAGCCGGGTTGTGTTGACCGCACGCCGGGCAAGGTGCGTGATTCACTGGACAAGTCATCGCCTTCATGGACGGTTACCAAGCGAGCCTCCCCGTCCGCATCCACAGGGGGGTGCTCCTGGGCAGCCGTCATAGCCTCCACAACCTGCCACGCCGACCGGGCGGGTGCGTGTGATTCCATACAACCGCAGTTGAGTGGTGCCACCAGCACGCAGGCCGGGCCCACTCACCTATGAACGCAGAAGGCCCACAATGCCCCCGTCCTCGAAAACAGCGCGCCACTGGGTCGCCCCGCCGTAGTCCTCCAACACCCACTCGGTAACGACGCCGGTTATCTCGCCGTAGTGCCATACTCCCCGGAACTTCTTGGCGATGACCTTCATGTAGAAGTCGCCGGAATCGCCTTTCCATATCACGCCCTCATCGCGGGTTCCACGCCCGCCGGCGGCCACGCAGGCGCGTCGATGTCCATACCGTCTTCGCCAACGGGGTCCTCCCCCACGCCCATCACATCGTCCACCTTCGAGCCGCCGTCGTCCGAGACCGGCGCCGGCGGGCCGTTTCCGACGGCTGCAGCTACTCCTGCTGCCGCCCCTGTTGTTGTTGCTGCTGCTGCTGCCGCCCCTGCTGCTGCTGCTTGTGATAAGGCGGCCTTGCGGCGCAACTTAGCCGCACGCTTCAACGAGTGGCTACAGTTCGGGAATTTTAGGAAGTGCCGCTCTCGCGCCATCTTCTCACAAGTGCCCGTCACGTTGCCCCGGCAGTGCTTGCATGAGTACACGCCATCCTTCGACACACTCGCTATCCATCCCTTTGCCGGCATGCCTGCTGCCGCGCGCGAGGGGCGGGGGGGGGGGGGGGGGGGGTTGAGAGTTGGGGTGGATGTAACCCACCACCGGCAGGCAACACAGATGCGAGTGCGCGGCTGTCCGCGCTTGATTCAACGGTGAGCGGCGGTGACCGTGAGGCGACCCCATACTTCATGCGCGTGCTGGGGCGTTACACAATCATCAGCAGTTAGGGCGGCTGCATTAAAACGCGCACCTACGAACACCACCTACCGCCTACCACCTACCGTACCACCTACATCCGCCCACACCTCCGCCCGTCGTGCCGCACATCGCGGCACACCGCGGGGTCAGCGGTCAGCGATGTGCGGTCAGCGATGTGCGGCGATGTGCAATGAGTGCGTACATCCGCCTGTACTTAGCCCGGGTGCTCCGCGTCGGAGGGCGACACGCGAGCCCGCGTGCGCATATCAATTTGATGAAATTATGGAAACGAGAAATTCATATAGTACTTTACAGGTCGCGCGCGATAGTCGTCGCTACTGGGTATGAAATCCACGTCCCTCGTCCGTCCCGTATCGTCCCCGTATGTCGTCGTTCGTCACCAGTAGGGCACATTTACGTCACATCTGAATCTCACAGTGCCATGGCACACCTTGGCATGGTCATCGATGTGGGGGGGCATACTGCCTGATACCACCCAGATCCCCACGATCTCAGCCGCCACGTTGATGTGCCGCTGAAGCATCACAACATGCCCAAGCTCCAAGTCCCGCGCAGGCTGCCGCACGCAACGATGGCCGTGTTGGCATCGGACGGCCCATCTCCCGGACTGCCGTCAGGAGTTGGGGGGGGGGGGGGGGGGGGGGGGGGAGGAGCCCGATGCCGCAGCCAACCTGACCTCTTCATTCTCCTTCAACATCCGGATCGAGCTGCAACCGGACAACGTGGGCACCGACGCTGCAGTTAAGCCGGAGCAGCAGGACGACGGCGCTGAGCTACCGGAGCTTGTAGCCGACTCAGATGACGAGGAGGACTTTGTGCCCTGTTGGGTAGAGGAAGTGCCCGACCATGTTGCCAACGTCATTGCGTCATGCTTCACCCTGCGCGCCAGTCCCATGGACGCCGACTCTGGTAGCGATGAGGAGCTGCCGGACCTAGTGGAGGACTCCAGCGATGATGACGATGTCTATGAGGAGCTGCCGGACCTGATGGGGGACTCCAACGATGATGACGATGTCTATGTGGAGCTCACCATCATGACACAGACGGAGCCGGAGGTCGAAACAACGCTTGATAGCGAACCACCGGCCGCGGGCGCATGTTACGCCCTGCGCGCGGAGAGCCTAAGCGCCGACAATCTGCAGGAGCCGGACTGCCCATCAGACGATGAAGAGCTGCAGGATGGCACTGCATTGCCGTTGAGGGGACATGAGGACGAGATACCAGACTTGAGGGAGCTCCGGAGGCAGCGTCAAGCTGTCGGACGGCTGCCATTGAGCGGCCACACACTGGAGCATTTGGCGCTCGTGCGCGCCGTGCCGCATTCGGCGCCGGAGCTGACCTACATCATCGACCCCGACCGGACCGGAGGCAAGGAGGGACGCGCCAAGCAAGGGCTCTTCGTGTTCGCTGGCATGCTGTCGGTGTTGTTCACCAACCTCGTCGACGTGTATCACTATGAGCTGATACAGATCGTGGATCGTATGCTCCGGAGCGTGGCTCATCGGCAGCGCCTGCTGCGACAGCTTGAGTGGATGCATCAGCGGTGGCCCGTGCAACTTCCTCGCAATGCGTTCGAGAAGTGCTTCGCTCTTAGCGACGAGTTGAAGCATGACGTGGAGCACATCACAGCACCAGCCATCCTGAGGCACCTGCCGGAGCTGGACGAGCTACGCGCTGAGCCGCCCTGTCAGGACGTGTCATCGATGGGCACTCAGCATATACTACGTGGTGCGCGTACTGGAGTGATAGTCCCGTTGGCAGAGGCGATCGATGAGCGAGCTCAACTGCATGTTGGCCAAGGCACGAGGCGTCAAGGAGTACTGGGCTGCTCCCGCGCAGTATGGATACGTTATCGAGAATGTGATACCGGCTGCGCCGAGCCGGCGCAGCCCTGAGGTGCAGGGGTTCATCGACTTCATGGCCCCTGTCTTTGGCGAGCCCAACGCGCATCATGCCCACAAATGCGGAGACGCCTCTCTTCGCTCTGCTTTGTGGTGGACCAACACCTTCACTCAGCACTACTACCATGCTGTGCAAGACGAGTTTGAGCGGCCGCCGCGCGAGACCTACGCGCAGATTGTGGAGCGTTGTAGCGGTGGGCTGCTTCGCGCTCAAGTGGCAACGCCCACACGCCCATGCACAATGCTAGGGGGGCTCAACGTTGCCGGTCGGCGCATGATTTATGCGCCCAAGTCAGTCAGCACGCCCAACACGCGGACGCATCGCCGCCGACCTGGGGGGGCGCCCGGCTCAGGAATGGTTGAGGTTGTCGGCATTGACCCGCCGCAATACCGTCCGTCATCAGCCGTCATGCGTGAGGCGTGCCTTCTCGACAGAGACTATGTTGGCTTCTACACCCGGCAGGAGCTAGGGTTTTCATAGGAGGAGATGGTGATTGCCATCGGAAATGTTTGTGCGCCGACATCGGTGTCGGTCATGAACCGGTGTGCTGTCGCCTATGCGCATGAGCGCAGACATCAACATATGCTGCAAGCTGTTTGTGCAGCAACGATTGAGGAGGACGCCCCTGCCGGCGCAGCATTTGAAGATCATTCGGTCAAGTCGCAAGAGCTGCGCGCCGCGCAGCACGTGCTCCGCCGCTCAACTGCTGCCGCCGTGGAGGCAGAGATGGAGCATGCCATCAACATGGCTACCCTCAAGCAAGGCACTAGGGTGAAACCTCCTGACAACCCACGCACAGCAGCGCGAGTGACCAAGGCGGGACGCCGTTGGTTGGAGGAGCAGCGCCAAGCGACTCGAGCGACGGAGCGGGAGGTCGCCAAGGCTCGGCGCCGAGTGTTGGCAGCTGACCACACAGCCCGAGTTGTTGCCGGCGATCACAAGGCTGCCAAACCAAGACCCCGTCGTGGTAGAGCTGCTACCGGACGCAAGACTGTCAGCGCGGCGTTGACACTTCTGATGTGGCTAAGTAGCCCTTTTGGGCCCCGCGTGCTTCGTCGCCGCTGGCGTCGGTTCGCGTTCTGGCGTTGGACTGTTGGCAGATGTCTTTGGTGGAGCGCAAGAGCGTCTTGCGTGGGCCACATCACATGTGGACGGTGTTGACGACAAAGCTGCCGCGGACGGATGGAGTCGACGCAGCCAGGCAGCTCTCGTGAAGTGCTATGCCGCATACGCCAACGAGAAGCATCTCGGTAAGGAATCACCAACGGTGAAGGTAACGAGCAAGCTCATCAACCCCAAGGACTCCAAGCAGCCTCATCACTGGGCGATATCGGAAGACTGGAAGGACAAGGAGGGCTTCGCAGCACTTATGGACTCAGACCCGGGTTGGTACGCGTGGGGTCTAGACGACTTGCGTGCCGTTGACGCCGAGCCCTATATATGACTTCCAGCTGGTCGACTACAACCCAGTCTTCAAGCGCCAGTATCACCTTGCCCATCGAGAGCAAGAGTGGGCTAACGATTGGGTCAAGAAGTTGGAGAAGGCATGCATCGTGGGAGAGATCGAGAGCCCTTACGCTGCACCAGTCATCGTGGCGCCGAAGAAGGACGAGCATGGCGCATGGACCGATCTTCGCTATGCGGTGGACTATCGTGGGCTCAACGAGCGTACCATCCGCGATCAATACCCGTGCCCGACAGCGGACGAGCTCATGACGCGCATGGAGGGAGCTTCGCGATTCACCGCGACCGATTGCACGAAGGCGTTTCATCAGCGCCGAGTGTCGGACCGATGGATTGTCAGCGCAGCAACGCCTCGCGTTCCATGCAGGCAATCTAACCTTCAAACGCATGCCCTTCGGACACAAGAACTGCGTGGCAGCATGGCAGCGCGTTGTGGATCAAGCGCTCGCTGGTTTGGACTTCGCAGTCGCCTTCGCGGACGATGTACTGATTTTCAGTCATGACGATGAGCAGGAGCACATGCGCCGTGTGCGCATTGTGTTTGATCGACTCAAGGCCCGGGGAGTGCAGGTCTCTCCACCCAAGACACGGCTCGGACTGTCACGAGTGACTTTCTTGGTCATATTGTCAGCAGCGCAGGCGTGGAGCCTATGGCTGACAAGGTAAAGGCCATCAACTCCCTTCCGGCGCCGAAGAATGTCAGTGATGTGAGCCATTTCCTCGGGATGGCCACCTACTACTGCCGTTTCTTGGAGAGCTTCTCGCTTGTGAAGGCACCCTTGACAGCTTTGACCAAGAAGGATGCGCCGTGGAAATGGGGCGCAGCCGAGCAGCAATCCTTCGACGCCATCAAGGCCATGCTGGTTTCGGCGCCGGTGCTGCGCCATCCTGATTGGCGTCGCCCGTTTGTGATGCACACCGATTGGTCTCGAGCTGGAGTAGGAGCGTGCCTTTCGCAGGTGGACGACAATGGCGTGGAGTATGCCGTGTCTTTTGCGTCGCGCATGAACACCCCAGTGGAGGCAGACCTGTCTAGCTACGAGGGAGAGGTCGGCGCAGTCGTGTGGGCTGTTCAACGCTTCCGCTACTACCTGTATGGCAACCACTTCCAGCTCATCACAAACCGCAAGGCCATGGAGTGGCTGCGGACGACAGCAAGGCTGCGAGGCAAGCTTGCTAGGTGGAGCCTCATGCTTGCGGAGTACGACTTCAGTATCAAGCACCGTCCGGGCAAGGACAACACCGTGCCGGACTTGCTCAGTCGGCGTCCAATGCCAGCGGAGCCAGTAAGGGCCACCTTAGACGCCGACGGCACCGCCACTGCAATCGCCACTCAGAGGAGGTCGCCAGCCGCGATGGCGGATGCGTCGGCTATGTTTGGTGGCTGCTCACCCAGCAAGTGCCTTGGAAGGACGCCCGCGCTACCCTCGGCACACGCAGCGTTTGCAACACAGTGTATCGCAATGGCCTTCACGGCAGGTGTCTACGCTAGCCAGGAGCTTCATTGGCCTACCCGGGACGTGTGGAGCAGCCCAGTGGCTATCTCTTACCTGCGAGGTGAGACCACGCCAGCCGACGTGTCAGTGGAGGTGTGGCAGCAGCTTGTGCGCCGCTGCGCCAAGTACAGCTGGCACAATGACAAGGTGTGGTTGCACACTGGAGACACTGCCCGTGAGGTGCCCAAGCATGAAGAGCGACCGGACGCGATTCGCCGAGTGCACGCCAGCATCGGCCACCTTGGCCGGCACCGCACTTTCCAAGTGTTGGCCCGCCACTTTGTATGGCCGGGCATGCACAAAGACGCCGGCGCTTGGTCAAGCAGTGCCGCGCGCGCCTGCGATCGCGTCAAAGCGTCGTTCAACCAGACGCACGATCGTCTCAAGCCCATGCCACTGTTTGGGCTCTTCTATCGCTTCAGCGTGGACTCAGCCGGACCGCTGCCGACTAGCAGCGAGGGCCACAAGTACGTGATCGTCATCGTGGAGCACTTCAGCAAGTGGATCGAGCTGGTGCCTGTCCGCGACCTCGAGGCGTCTACGACTGCCAAGGCGTTCTACGAGCGCGTGTTGGCCCGTTATGGAGCACCCGTGGAGGTTGTCACAGACAACGGCACTGAATACCAAGGCGCGTTCCGTGAGCAGTTGGAGCGCCATGGCACTCAGCCCGTGGACATGCCGCCAGGGCATCCCCAAGCCAATGGCATGGCCGAGCGCATCGTTCAAGTCTTGAAGGTGGCACTTCGGAAAGTTGTGCCAACCCTCGGCACTGCCTCTTGGCACTCGTGGATGCCAGTGATCGAGTTTGGCTATCGTGTCAGCAAGCAAGCAACAACCGGCCACATCCCGTGCTTTCTTCTGTTTGGCCGTGATCATGTGGCGCCGGACCAGGTTCGCGCGCTACTGGAGGAGCCGGTCGACATGGACAACGACATTGCAGTCATCAACCTAATCACACAGCGGGCTGATATGTTGAGGGCTGCCATGCCTAAGGCATTCGAGAGGGCGCTGCAAGCTCAACAGCGCGATGTGGTGCGCTACCGCAAGGTTCGGCGCGGCGATGTGCAACCTCGGCGCCACCGCTTCGAGATCGGCAGCTACGTCTACGTGGCGCAGCCCCCGCTCAGCACCCTGGACGTCCGTACCGCCCGCACCATCCTGCGTGTTGTGGAGATCTTGAAGTCCGGATGGCTGCGTTTGTCCGGATCCGATGGCAACGAGATTCAAGTGCACATGGACAACTGCGCGCCGTGCCACTTGTCCAACCTTGTGCCGGCGCGGTACGCCGCGGCATGCCAGCATGCAAAGGTTGTGGCAGCGACAGCATTGCAGCCCCACGACTCATCTGTGACAAGTGCCAAGCCATGTGGCATGTGGCGTGCGCCAAGGCAGAGTTACATCCTGGCGAGGAGTGGCTATGCCCGGATTGCGCGCCGCCACTATGCCGCTGACGCTGCAGCATAATATGCTGCCACCCTACAAGCCATCTTCAAATCATCAGTCATCATAATCTTTTCTTCATTCGTCAGCCGCGCACTTCCGTCTTGGACTCAACACCTGTGGAGTTGAGTGGGGGAGAGTATGCAGTGCGGCGCCGACAGTTTACCATCACCACCCCATTTCTCCTTTTCCTGCGACAATTGTCACAGCGTACAACGTTTCAGCGTACGCATGTGTTATACTCCATTTCCCTTTAGCCATAATGTTCTGCTATACTAGCAGGTATAACTCCCCGCAAAGGTAGTACGACTACGCATTCGCGGAGTCGCTGTATATATTAGTATTGCGGGTATAAATACTAGTAGTATAAGGCCGAAGACTGTTCTGGAATTCTCTAGAGTTCTCTGACTCAAGCCTTACGTGGCTAACACAGCACGGGTATCCCATGACACCCGGCTAACATAGCACAGGTGTGACTATGACCTCGGCGGGTATGAATACCGCCTCGGACAAGTCTACTAGGTAGAATTCAGAGACAGAACTATAACCCAGGAACCCCTGTAACCAGAAGAGATTGGCCATACTTTCTAAATCCTTCCGCTGCATCCTAAAGGGCCTAAAGAGCAGGCTTAAGCTAGAGCCTAACACTTGGTTTCGGAGCTTAGACAGCGGTAAGCGACGTAAAGATGGCTACACCAGGAGAGACACCACCTGAGGACAGCGAAAGCTTTCCGGTAGCGGCCACTGCCGGCGAAGCACAGCCGATTCCGCTCGAAGGAGGTCAAGAGGGCACGCAACCGACCCTCGCAAACATGATGAGCATGCTTCAACGACTAGCCAACCGAGTCGAGACTATGTCGACGGAGCAAGCGAAGATGCAAGAAGTAGCGCAAGCTACGACGGCGGCAACGGCGGAGATTCGCCGCTTGGACGAGTACGTGCGACAAGGCTTCAGTCATTTCGACGACCGAGTGAACCGGAGCCGAGTTGTAGAGCAGCAGATGCGAGACCAGCTTCGTTCTGCCCGGACCAGCGACATGCCTGGGCTCATGCCGAGCGATGTGAAACCAGCGAAGATCGAGAAGCTATCGACTACGAATATCGACGAGCTACGGAACTGGTTTCGTCATGCACGGGGTTACCTGAAATATCACAACGTAAACCCGGAGGAACCTCGTAGCGTGTACTGGACATCTGGCTATTTTCACGGACCTGTATCCAAGTGGTGGTACGCGCAAGTGGCGAGTACGCACGACGAAATTGGCGGCGGTTTTACCGGTATTACGCACATGGAGGCGGCACTAATCACCGAATTCTGTGGACGTACACCGGCGAAGCAAGCTCGTATCAATCTGGATCGCGCGACACAGCGGACTACAGTACAGAAGTACGCGAATTATTTCCGCGAGCAACTACTGGAGTTACCCCATCGCCACGAGGAAGATAATGTACATGACTTCCAGCGCGGACTGAAACCCCATATTCGAAAGGAAGTTGCCCTGAAAAACCCTAAGACCCTGGCAGAAGCTGTACAGGCAGCTCTGGCTGTTGAAGCTGCGGAGCGGGAGACAGATGTGCACCGCGAGATCCGTCGCGAGCGCCTAAACATCATGGACGACGACGGCGACGACGACGAGCAGTACTACAGCAGTGCTGAGGGTGAGGCTACAGAACAAGAAGACGACCTGTTGATGGCGCGGCGATTGACCGAGGAGGAGTTTGAGAGATTTAAGAAGGAGGGACGCTGCTTTATCTGCAGGGCGAAAGGTCATGTTGCGTCCGCGTGCCCGAGCAAGAAGAAGAAGATTTCTGAATATCGACCCAGAAAGACCCGGCCGGGAAACTAAGACGTGAGTCGGCCGCGCGCGGCGCGCGACAGGGTGAAGGACTGTCCCCTAAAACGGCTCGCGAGACTACAGAAGTACAGCCCTCGTATCCTCGAACGACACTGAGGCATGATTTCCTCCACAAGGATTTCAGCGACTGGATGGTACATCGCGAATTATTTCACGAGTACACGAAGAAATACGGACCCTGCGACCTGGACGGAGCTTGCGATAATGACGGCATGAATTCTCAAGTTTCTGGTAGTTTTTGCTGTCCGACGCGCCCATTTCAGGAACAGGATCTCGGAGAATATCGGCGTATTTGGCTAAATGCCCCGTATGACCGAATTGAAGAATTTTTGGGCCACTACCTTCGACAGAAGTTATTGCATCCGCATCTACGAGCAATTATTGTGGTCCCAAAATGGTCGCGTAAGCCGTGGTTTCGACTACTTAGAAATTTTCGTCTGGTGGATGAGTTGCCAGCGGAGACTTATGTGTTTACGTGTCCAACGAACGATGGCATAGAAGGTGCGAGACAAGATGTTGGCCCCACTCGATGGGCGACACAGATCTACGCTGACGATGGCGCCAGCGTACGGTTTCTACCGCAGCACCTGAGGACCCCACCGAAGCCTGAATGGACGCACTCGAAGGTTCTAGTAACCGATGGAAGACGAGTGCTTCTGACTGTAGAAGACAGCGGACTGATTTGGTTTCCAGAAGGCAAGCGCGGCGACACGGACGCGACGCCGGAGACAACAGCAGTACGACGATTACTCGAGCAAACTGGGTACCGGGTACAGGAGAGCAATCTACGGTACCTCGGCACTCAGCGGACGGGAGACAACCGGTGTCCTGTATACCTGTATCGCGTTCGTCGTAATCCTGTACCTACGAAGACCCCTTTGAACCGTGCACTATGGACAACCTGGAAGAAATTATTGGAGGCACGAAGTACGGGTTATCTGGAGACGGAGACAGTACGCCACCCACTACGGTACGAAAGCTTTGGCGAACAAATTGATGAATATGTCAACCGTAACGTCCGACTACCTGGCGAAGAGCCGAAGACTCCACATCGCGTTTGTGCAACGTATCTTCACCGAGTGGTACCCGACTGCTGACTATTACTGGCGAATTGCGAGGACGACACTGTAAAATACTGGTGGACTCTGGTGCAACCGAAAATTTTGCGAGTACCGAATGGGTACAATTGCATCAGTGCCCTACAGTATCCGGAGGAAAACACCGTATAAAACTGGCGAACGGCAGTATGAGTACCAGTACCAAACGGCTGAGGAGCGAAGTACTTACCGTAGGAGCTTTCGACTATAAATTGGACGCTATAGTTACAGATCTGGAGAAATTCGACATTATTCTCGGACAACCTTGGCTGGAAACAGTTAATCCTGACATTGACTGGACTGCTAAAATTATCAAACACCGGAAGACTGGACAACACATTGCTACAGCGGAACAGTATACAGTACCTACGACGGTTTACCATCCGGCTAAGATGGCGAAGGAGCTGAGGAAGAGTCGCGGCGAGGAACTGTTTGCTGTTGCGGTACGCGAGGTGTTCGATGCGGTAGCTGAGCTGCGCACGGACCAGTCGACCGAGTGGACCGAGGAGCTCAAGGAGTCCCTTATGGAGTTTGCAGACATCATCGCGGAGCCTACTGACCTGCCACCGGAGCGCGAGTTCGACTTTGAGATCAACCTGGAGAGTGATGACCCCCCCAAGGAACGAACGTACCGTATGTCACCAGCGGAGTTGCAGGAGGTACGGTCACAACTGGAGGAATTGTTGGCAAAAGGGTGGATTCGTCCGTCCAAGTCAAACTACGGCGCCCCAATTTTATTTGTGCGTAAGAAAGACGGCACTCTGCGTATGTGTGTGGACTACCGTAAATTGAATGACCTTACGAAGAAAGACCGGACCCCGCTTCCTCGTATCGACGAATTATTGGACTCATTGCATGGTGCGACTATTTTCAGTACTCTGGACCTGTATAAAGGCTACCATCAAGTACGAATTAAACCGGAAGACATCCACAAAACAGCGTTCCGGACACACTATGGACTCTACGAGTACTGTGTGTTACCTTTCGGCTTGACAAACGCCCCAGCTGGATTCCAGACTATGATGAACCGTGTTTTGAGCCCATATCTCGGCAAATTCTGCGTGGTATACCTGGACGACGTGCTGATCTACAGCAAGACAGCTCAAGAGCATCTCGAGCACATCAGATTGGTGCTACGGGAGTTGCAACGACACCACTTGCATATCAAGCTGTCGAAGTGTTCGTTCGGCCGTACTAGCGTGGAGTTTTTGGGCCATATCGTCGAAGCAGGACAGATCAAGATGGACCCCCGGAAGGTGGAAGCAGTTCAACAGTGGCCCGTGCCGAAGACAGTAAAGGACGTACGAGGTTTTCTCGGCCTTGCTGGCTATTACCGCAAGTTCATCCATAACTTCGCGGCTATTGCGGCGCCACTACATGACCTGACGAAGAATCAACCGGAGTTTGTGTGGACGCCTCGTGCTGATGCAGCGTTTCGTGCATTAAAGGACGCAATGGTACGAGCACCTGTACTGAGTATACCGGACACATCTGCGGACGCCCGTTACACATTGTATACAGATGCTTCTGGATTTGCAGTGGGAGCTGTGCTGCTGCAAGATCAAGGCTCAGGACTTCGACCTGTCGCGTACCATGCACGAAAGATGAACAAACACGAAGTTCACTACCCGGTACATGAGCAAGAGTTGTTAGCGGTTCGTGATGCACTCATCAAGTTCCGATGCTACCTTGATGGAGCGGCGGGCTTTACGGTCATCACCGACCATGACACACTACGGCACTTCTTTCGCCAACGCGATTTGTCGACGCGGCAAGTACGATGGCTGCAAGTGTTTGCGCCTTACCAACGACATATGGACATCGTCTACAAGCGAGGAGCTGCCAATCATGCGGACGCCCTCTCTCGGCGACCCGACTTGAAGGATGCGCTACAGAAGCTAGATCTGCTGGAACAACTGGTCAGAAGACGAGGCTGACTGCGAAATAAATTCAGTTTTATTTGCTATGGAGTCGCGACTACAGGCGGACAACAAGTTTTACGACGAAATCAAGACCGCATATGACTCCGACGAGTACCTGAAATCGCGGAAAGCTTTACCATCCTGACTAGTACGTCACAGTAATGGTCTACTGTACGCCTACGGCTCACGACTTTACGTACCAAATGTGGCGGACCTGCGACAACGAGCACTGTACGAACTACATGACGCGCCTACTGCTGGACACCCAGGAGGACGACGACTACTGGCGTGTACTGTCGAACTGTACTGGTGGCCTCGTATGAAACAGACTGTCACTAACTACGTGCGACGCTGCCCTACCTGTCAACGTACTAAGGCGGCCCGGCATAAGCCATACGGCTTACTTCAGCCCCATGACGTACCGTCACGACCATTTGAGGTAATATCCCTGGATTTAATCACAGATCTGCCGGAGTGCCAGGGGTAGGACTCAGTAGTGATTTTCGTATGTCTACTGTCAAAGCGAGTAATTGTTGAGCCAACTACGAAGACAGTTACTGCTGAAGGCCTGGCGGAGATAATGCATCGCTCAGTTTTTCGTCATTTCGGCCTACCGGCTAAACTCATCTCTGACCGAGACCCAAGATTTATGTCGGAATTCTGGCAAGATATGTTCAAGACCATGGGTACTAAGCTGAACATCTCTACAGCTTTTCATCCAGCAACCGATGGCCAGACGGAACGGACTAACCAAACTTGGGAGCAAGTGCTACGCTGCTACGTGCACCCTCTGCACGATGATTGGGTCAACCACCTCACCAACGTGGAGTTTGCGATCAACGCTGCTCAGTCGACTTCGACTACTATGTCCCTTTCAAGGCGACTTTGGGATTCGAGCCGACTACACCTGCTACCACTCAACTCGCAACCGAGCCAACTCGAGCTCTTCCGGAACACGTCAAGTATATACATGAGCTTCATCGCTTCGCGCATGACTGCGTACTGGAGGCTCAAACTCGTATGCAGACTGCAGCTAATCGTACACGACTACCCGTACCATTCAAGACCGGCGACAGAGTTAAGCTGAAAGCGTCTCATCTGAAGTTTATTCAGCAACCCTGTCCTAAGCTACGCGATCGCTACGTGGGCCCCTTCGTCATTACAGAGCAGATCTCGCCGTTGCTTTCCGATTGCAACTACCTGCGGGCGTACGAGTCCACGACGTGGTGCACGCGAGTATGCTGGAGAAGTGGTATGACGACCCTGACCAACCGGCGAAGTCTGAACGAGTACCGATTGTCCATGACGCAAACCGATTCCATGTTCAAGACATACTCGATGTTGCCTTCAACAACAATGGCACAGGACTACTGTTTCGAGTGCGATGGGCGTTCCCGTACAACGTACCAAGCGAAGACACCTGGGAGCCCCTACGCGGAGTCAAGCACCTGGACATTTTCCGGTCGTTCTTACTGTCTAAACCATACCGACAGTTTACTGAGAGCCCAGACTTCATTCGGTTCCGGAATCGCTACCCAAGCCGAGTACCTTCCGCCTGAACTCCAAAATCAAGACCAAGACTGTAGTTTCCTGTAGTTTTGTGACACCTGCATAGCGAGGACGCTTGTGCTTAAGGGGGAGAGAGTGTTATACTCCATTTTCCTTTAGCCATAATGTTCTGCTATACTAGCAGGTATAATTCCCCGCAAAGGTAGTACGACTACGCATCCGCGGAGTCGCTGTATATATTAGTATTGCGGGTATAAATACTAGTAGTATAAGGCCGAAGACTGTTCTGGAATTCTCTAGAGTTCTCTGACTCAAGCCTTACGTGGCTAACACAGCACGGGTATCCCATGACACCCGGCTAACATAGCACAGGTATGACTACGACCTCGGCGGGTATAAATACCGCCTCGGGCAAGTCTACTAGGTAAGAATTCAGAGACAGAACTATAACCCAGAAACCCATGTAACCAGAAGAGATTGGCCATACTTTCTAAATCCTTCCGCTGCATCCTAAAGGGCCTAAAGAACAGGCTTAAGCTAGAGCCTAACAGACCCCCTTCAATGGGCGGGTTCAGCTCCAAGCCCCTCGCCGAGAAGTGGCGGGCCGTCCGGTCGTGGCCCGACCAGGAGCCCCCGTGGTCCGAGTTCCAGGTGGAGTACGTAAAGCGGGTGCACAACTCCAAAAAGCCGGGCCTCCGGCCGTCCGGGGAGGTCACCAACGAGCACGCCGCTTGCGGTCCCGCATCGTCGGGAGGGACCGCAAGCGGCTGTACGACCGCCTCAAGGCGGAGGCCAAGCGGGCGGGCTGATTAGCAGCGCCCGAAAACCAGGCGCGCGATCATGTAAGAGAGCGGGTCCACCATGATGACCGCGTAGTTGAGCGCCTTGTCCTTGCACTTGGAGGCCAGCGCGACCGCCACGAACACGAGCGCGACGTAGACGGCGACGCGGAGCGCGATGGCCCAGACGGGCTCGGGCGGCGGCGGCGGCGGCGGCGGCGGCGTCGGGCCCAGGCCGGTCGCCGCCGCGTACTCGCCGTGAAAGTGCTCCCCTCGCCGTCCCGCGCCCGCGCCCGCGCCGACGACCGCGTCCAGCAGCTTGGACGTCAGCATTCTGTCTCACTGCCGCACAAAAAAGTCAGCGCGTCGGCGGAGCCCTGCTCTCCGGGGATCCCGGGAAAAGATTCAGCGGTCCGCGGCCGCGATGTTGAGGTGCGCGAGCTCGGTGGGCGGCGGCCCGCCCTCCGCGAAGCCGCGCAGGTCGCAGTTGTAGCGCACCACGTGCGGCGGGCCCATGGTGACCATGCGGAACTGGACGCGGCCGTCGGCCGCCAGCCCGGAACTCCAGATGGCCATGAGCGCGCGCTTGACGACCGGCGTCGGCGGCGTGTTGTCCTGGCGGTAGGCCTTCTCGTCGCACACCACGATGCGCGTGCCGACGATGCCGTAGGTGCGCCGCAGCCCCAGCAGCGGCGGGCCGGCGGCCATCGCGAAGTGCACGACGAGGCACAGGAGGTCGTCCGGCAGGAGGGACAGCAACGACATTTTGCTTTGACTGGAGCAATGTTCAGCTACACCAAGACCGTGCCCGACCGGGCGCCGGAGGCCGACCGCATCGTCGTCATCCCGGACGTGCACCGAGACCTGGACAAGGCCCGGCGGTCGCTGATGATCGCGGGCGTGATCGACGCGCGCGACAACTGGACCGGCGGCCGGACGGTGGTGGTGCAGGTGGGCGACCAGGTGGACGGCGCGGACCGGACGGGGCGCCGGCCGCTGGGGCCGCACGTCTGCCACCGCGCGCTGCGCGAGGACGTCGCCGTGCTGCGCTACTTCAACTCGCTGCACGACAGGGCGGAGGAAGCCGGCGGCGCGGTCTACAACCTGGTGGGCAACCACGAGCTCATGAACGTGCACGGCATGTTCCAGTACGCCGACACGGACGGGTGCCCGGAGTGCGTGCGGCTCCGGACCAAGGCGTTCCAGCCCGGCGGCCCCGCCGCCCGCATCCTCGCCACCACGCGCGCGGTGTACCTGCGCGTGGGCCGCGTCGCCTTCGTGCACGCGGGGCTGCTGCCCTGGCACCTGGACGCCATGGCCGGGCGGCCCGAGCGCCTGAACGCCATCATGACGGACGCGCTGCTGGGCAACCCGCGCCCCGCCGCCGAGCTCGCGCTCTTCGACCGCGTGTGCATGCAGCCGAGGGTGCGCTCACCAACCGCTCCTTCACGCCGGACCGGCACATCTCCCGGGAGGAGACGCGCCGCATCCTGCCCGCTCTGGGCGTCGACCACATGGTCATCGGGCACAACGCCAGCGCGCAGGGCATCGTCGCGCTGCACGACGGCATGGTCGTCGTGTGCGACCCGGGCCTGTCGGCCTCGGTGTTCGACGCCCGGCCTCAGGCGCTGGAGATCACTCGCCACCGGACCAGGGCGGGGCAGAGACCGA
This sequence comes from Tetraselmis striata, assembly GCA_006384855.1. Taxonomy (NCBI): domain Eukaryota; kingdom Viridiplantae; phylum Chlorophyta; class Chlorodendrophyceae; order Chlorodendrales; family Chlorodendraceae; genus Tetraselmis; species Tetraselmis striata. The sequence goes on along the minus strand of VCJN01000600.1, from coordinate 178,292 downwards.
GCGCGGGAAACCCGACGCGCTCGTTTCGGGTGATCGCCGAACAGAGTGGTCGCACATGAGCGGGCCGCCGTTGACGCCCGTCACGTCCTCCGCCTGCGGCTGCGCCGCCCCGTCGCGCCGCGCGATCCGCATGTGCACGTACTCGCCCTTGTCCAGGCTGCGGCGGCGGCTGACCAGCGGCCGGACGTCCTTGTAGTGCACGAAGACGTCGGTGTTGGCCTCCGGACCGTCGCGCACGACGATGAAGCCAAACCCCTTGGCCTAGTCGAACCACTTGGAGCGGCCGAGCGTGGCGGCGGGAGCGGCGGGAGCGGGAGCGGGAGCGGGAGCGGGAGCGGGAGCGGCGGCTTGGGAAATGGCGGGTCGGATGCTATGCGGCGGCGAAAAAAAATAGACGCCGCCGGCCGCGCGGTTTTTTCTCTGTCGGTCAAATCAACATACGCGGATGTTCAGCTCCCACTTCGCCGACTACTCGCTCGCGGAGCCCTTCGCCGCGCCCGCGCCCGCCGCGGGCGCGCCGCCGACGCTGCCGTCGTGGCGCAAGCACCTGCAGCAGCAGGCGACTCCGATGCGCGGGGGCGGCGACGACGACGAGGTCGCCGAGCCGTTCTCCGCGGAGGGGGTCATCGCCACGCTGGGCGCCATCGACCAAGCCGACACCAGCACGCGGTCGGTGGCGCTGCGCCTGGAGACCAAGATGATGGGCAAGACCCTGACCGGACACGAGGACACCGCGCTGAACGCGTCGCTGGAGGACTGAATGCCCATCACGCACCACGTCATGGACTACCAGTACGTGCACGACATGAACAACTACGTCAAGTCGGTGCAGACCGACGAGCGCACACGCCTCGACCGGCAGTACAACACCATCGCCAACGACGTCATGATCAAAAAGCACATGTACACCATGCGCGAGCGGGACGCGCTCAAGCTGCAGAGCCGCGTCCGCATCTTGCTGCACTCGATGCTGTTCGTCAGCGGCTTTGCGTTCCTGTACGCCAACCGCGCGTTCTTCGGCCCCGCGGGCTGGGTGGTCATGGGCGTCGCGTCGTTCGCGTTCGGCGTCTACCTCATCATGTACCTCAAGTCAGCAGCAACCGGCGCTACGACGACTGGGACGCCATGTACTTCAACGACGGGGACGAATTTGAGACCGAGACGTCCTCGGACGACCTGGCCAGCGACGCGCAGTGCGATCAGACCGGCAGCGTGCCCTACGGCACGGTCGAGTGAAAATAAGTGGGGTGGGTGGGAGCGGGAGAGCCTCAGCTCTCCCCGGCGCGGAGCAGGTGCTCCGGCACCTCGCGGTACTCGTGGACGCGGGGGTCCTCGAGGATCGCCTTGCCCCGCGCGCGGGCCAGCTCGTACAGCGCCTCCAGCGGCGTGCCCGCGTCCGCGCAGAACGCGTGGGCGGGGCCGCCGGAGTGCTGGATCATGCCATGGATGCGGGTGCTGACGCCGATGGCGTCGACGCGGTTGAGCTGCAGGCGGTAGCCGTCCGTCTCGGGGTGGCGGAAGCGGTCGTATCTGCGGACCAGGTCGCAGAAGTCGGGGCGGCCGTTTGTGCTCTGAAGCGAATCACCAGGTCCTCGACCCGGGTCCCGCGGAACACGGCGGCGTCGTACGTCAGGGCGCGGCCGGCGGCGATGTACACCGCGCCGTCGCCCTCGCAGAACGCGATGGTGGCGTCCAGGCTCTCCAGGTACATCAGGTAGATGGGGCAGCCCTCGAACGAGGTCTCGACCACCATGCCGTTGTACCAGTCGTACCGCGAGCGCTCGTCCTCGACGCACGCCACGCGGACGGCGGTCTTGCCGACCCTCGCGATCCAGTGCGAGATGTCGCCAAAACGGTATCCCTTGGTCATGGTCGCGGTTGGTTGTTTGGTTGGTTGGTTGGTTCGTTCGTTCTTTCGATCCAAACCTCGCGGCGGTCTGCGGAGGCTTCCGCTCCGTCCCGGCTTCACTTTTTTGGAGGGCCGCTCGCCGCCCGCCGCCGGCTCCTCTTCCTGGCCGTTTTCTCCTCGGCCCGCTTGGCCGTTTTCTTCTCGGCCCGCTCGGCCCGCTTGGCCGCTTTCTGCTCGGCCCGCTTGGCGATCTCCCTCTCCCGGATGCCCCGGCACACCGTCTGGAACGGCACGTTGCCCTGCGCCTTCACCCGCTTCCACACCTCGTCGCTCGACAGCAGCGCCGCCAGCACCGCGTTGACGTCGCCCGCCGCGCCGCGCCCCGCCGCCGCGTCCTCCACCATCAGCCGCACCGCGTCCGAGGGGTCCGGGACCTGGTTGATCAGGTTGCGGTAGTCGGAGGCCCGGACCTCGCCCCGCCCCGCCGCGCTCGCAAACTTTTTGTAGATTAACTCGACGTCCGCGGGCGGCACCCTGTACCCGCGCAGACGGAACTTGAGCATGCGCCATAGCCGCCGCGGCCCGCCCAGCTGGTCGATCCACTCGTCGCGGTCGGCGTCCGGGGGGATGCGCCACACCCTGGCGCGCGCGTCCTCCAGCCCGAGGCCGGTCGGGTCGAGCAGCGTCATCTCCGCCAGGTCCACCATCAGCGCGTTGGCGGGGCTCTCCATGTCCTCGGGCCGCATGACGGGCCGCATCATCATGTGCCCCTCCAGCTGGATGTCGGGGTCGCACCCCACGAAAAAGTAGGTGAACGCCGGCTTGGCGTCCACGCGCATCGCCAGCCCCATGCCGTCCAGCACGCCTCGCAGCTCCTCCATGCTCATCTGCTCAAACTTGATGTCGACGTCCGCCGCCGACACGTCCTTGCCCGTGACGATGTCCCGGACCAGCCCCCCCGGCCACGTACACCTTGCGCTTGCCGCCGTCCGCGATGCGGTCGATGACGCGACGGTACGTCGCGCACGCGCCCCGCTTGTAGCGGCACGACTCGGGGATGGGCGAGTCCAGCACCGCGGCCAGCTTCCGGCGGTACCGCCAGTGCAGCTTGTCGCCGCCCAATGAAATCAAATTTAAAAAGGCCCAATGAAAACGCCGCGCGTGCTTCAAACAAGCCTAGCGCGTCACCTCCACTTGCCGTCGGACCGGCCGGCGGGGCCGCAGTCCTACGTCCTCGACTGCGCGAGGCGCGCCCTTCCGAGGCGCCGCGGACAGGCAGTCGCGCTCCAGGTGGCCGCTCTCGTTGCACAGGAAGCACAGGCCGTAGCAGGCGGCCTCGGAGCGCTCGGCGCGCTGCTTGGGGCAGTTGCGCTTGATGTGCTTTCCGAGCTCGCCGCAGTAGCTGCACATGCCCGTCTGCCGCGCGACGCCGCGCGCGACGTCCTCGTACTTGTCCGGGTCGTTCACCGGGACGACGTCGACCTTGTTGGTCCAGGGGTTGAACATCGTGATCGTGTACGTCATCGCGAGTCTTGATTTGCTGGGGGAGAGGGAGGGCGGTGGCGGTTTCGGTTGGCGGGACGCGGCCGTCGATGCGGCATTCAAAATTTTCACGCGCCCTTCGCGACGCGGCGCAGCTCGGCGTTCTCGAGAGAGTACCCGCCGATCGCCTGCGTCAGCAGCGCGGGGAGCTCCAGCGACACAAAGCGGCGGTGCTCGGCGATCGCCCGGTCGCGCTCGTCGACCAGGCGCGAGGCCTCCAGGCGCAGGTCGCGCACCAGGCGCTCCTACACCCGGCACAGCGACGCCAGCACGGCGGGCGTCCGGTCGGACGGGGGGACCTCCAGGCCGGGATTCGCCCGGAAGAGCTCGACCGCCGCGTCGTCGCGGTCCCGCTACAGCGCCCGGAGCGCCGCCCGGCTCGTGCCCCGCGCACCCCGGGACACCCGCAGGCGGACGACGTCCGGGCGGCCGTTCACCTCGACCGCGCGCGTCAGCAGGTCCGCCGGCCGATCGTCGACCTCCCACTCCGCGTTGGGGTCCATGCCGTCGTCCAGAAACTCGAGCAGGCACCGGGGGTAGTCGACCGAGTAGCCGGCCGCCAGCCCGTGGCGGCCGCCGAGGGAGGATATCCGGACGCCGGACGCGCGCATGGCCCGGAGCGTCTCCCAGTCGCCGGCGAAGGACGCGGCGATGGCGAGCCGGTAGGCCTTGTGCCGCCGCGCGCCCTCGTCCGGGATGCCGAGCAGCCGCCTCAGCGCCTGCCCCGCGACGCCCCGGTGGTACGGCCCCATCACGGGGTCGCGCAGCTCCTCGTCGTTGCACCGGAGGATCTTGCGCGCCATCGCCGCCTCGGCGGCGGACAGCCCGCCGGGCTCCAGGAGAGCGCGCAGCCGGGCGTTCTGGTCCACGACGTCGGCGTCCAGCGCCCTGCGCAGCGGCGAGCTCAGCCTCATGGCGGCGGCGCGGGGGAGGAGGGCCTTCGGCGCGGGGCAGGAGGGGATCTGTGAGCCGCCCGCGGGCGGCCCACCTCAATATATGCCGCGGCGGTGGACGCGATGTTCTTCCTGCATTAGATCCGCTGCTCGGCGGGCGAGTGGTTCATGGCCTTGGCGTACTGCTCCAGCCTGGCACGTGCACGTCGGCGCGCGGGTACAGCCACGTGATGAAGGACTTGCGCAGGTTGGACGCTCCGATGGGGCGTCCGGTCAGGCGGCGCAGCACGCCGACCACGCGGCGGCCGAAGCTGGAGGGCGTCAGCGGCCGCCCCGCCGCGTCGTGCACTAGCCACTCCCGCAGCCGCCGCTGCAGCGACGCGTGCAGCACGCGGGCGACGGCGGCGGGCAGGCGCGCGCGGTAGGGGCCGTAGTGCTTGCGCGTCTTGAACTCCTGCAGCACGAGCTCCACGTCGGCGGGCGACCGCACGACGACGTAGTTGAGGTCCGGGGGACGCGCTGCGGCGCCCGGCCGCGGAACACGCGCACCGCGTTGTAGTCCAGCCGCCGCGGCGAGCCCGCGGGGTTGTCGCCGCCCGCCAGGTACAGCGCCGCGATGATCGCCTGCGAGTCGTTCAGGCGGCCGGCCTGCCGGCGGTATGCGGACACGATGCCCGGCCACGGCATGATGGCGACGCGCTCGCGCGGGTCCAGCAGGTTCCGCGCCGCCTCCTCGCGCACCGCCTTGCCCAGCGCCGACGCGCGGCCCAGGTACCGCTCGCGCGCCGACGCCGGCACGTGCGCCGCGACGGCGCGCATCTTGTCCGGGTTGGCCAGCGCCGCCAGCCCGCTGTAAAACGTCATCTTGGACGCCGCCGCCGGCGGCGCGTCGTCCCCGTCGATCCACGCCTCCACCTCGCGGTGGCGGGTGTACAGCTGGAGCACGTCGTCGACGCCCAGCACCTCCATCAGCCGCCGCGCGCACGTCCACAGGTTGCGCGCCGTCGCGTTCTCCTCCGTCCGCACCGCCGCCTCCACCTCCTCCAGCGTCCATCAGCCGGGGAAGAGCAGCTCGCCCAGCCGCCGCGCCGTCACCACGACCCGCGCCCGCGCCCGCGCCCGCGAGCGCCCGCCGGCCGCCTTGGACTTGGCATTGGCCTTGGGCTTCGCCGCCCCGTCCGCTGCACCTCCTCCCATTGCCTTCACCGGAGAATTACCGCCGGCCAATCACAAAAGGCATGCCGAAGCGGCCGGTCGCGCTCTTCATCTTCCGCCGAGACTTTCGCCTGGACGGCAACCCCGCGTGGGCGCGCGCCGCGCGCTGGTGCCACGAGCACCGCGCCGCGCTCGCGCCGTGCTTCATCTTAAGCGACCGGCAGACCGACGCCGGACGCAACCCCTACTTCAGCCCGCCCGCCTACTCGGCCATGGTGGCGGCGATGGACGCGCTTGACGCGCGCGCGCTTGGCGGGCGGCTCGCGCGCTTCCGCGTGCGGGGCGGACGGCCGGACACGGAGCTCCTGGACGCCGTCGCACGCGACGGCCAGCACGACGTCCGGGCGGTGTTCTTCAACTCGGACGTCACCCCGTTCGCCGCCGCGCGCGACGCCGCCGTCGCCGCCTGGTGCCGCGCCCGAGGGGCGCACTTCGGCGGCGGGGACCCGGGGGAGGGCTACCTGCTGTGGCCCGCGGGAACCGTCCGGACAAAGTCCGGCGGCAACGTCCCCAAGAGCTTCGCCGCCTTCCACCGGTACACGGAGAAAAAGACGCTGTTGCACCAGCCGGTCGCGACCCGGCGGCCGGACATCGTCCGGATCGAACCGCCCGCCGCCGCGTTCGAGCCCACCGGGCTGCCCCGCGCCGGGCCGGTCCCGGGCGTGCCCGCCGCCGCCGACGTCATGCGGGACCTCCGGTCCGGCGCTTTCGACGACTACGGCGGCACGCGCGACGACTACCAGCGCCCCACCACCCGCCTCAGCGTGCACCTCAAGTTTGGCGTCGTCGGCGTCGGGGACGTCATGGCGGTCGCGCGCCGCCGGCGCATCCCCGAGCTGCAGCGCCAGCTGCTCTGGCGAGAATACTACTACCACCTCGCGCACGGCTACCCGCGCGTCCTCACGGCGCCCAACGCGCACATCCGTCCGGACAGGAACAAGGTCCGGTGGAAGCCCGTCGACCGGGCCAAGGCCAACGCCTGGCTGGAGGGGCGCACGGGCGAGCCGCTCGTGGACCAGGCGATGGCCCGCCTCCGCGACACGGGCTACCTGCACAACCGGCTCCGCATGGTGGTGGCCTCGTACTTTGTGCGGGAGATGCGCCTCGACTGGCGCGAGGGCGAGCGCCTGCTGGCGACCCGCCTGTTGGACTACGACCCCGCGCAAAACTCGGGCGGCTGGCAGTCCATGGACGCGCAGCAGCCGGGCCAGGAGATCACGGCCGCCACGCAGCTGAAAACGTACGGCGCGCTCGAAGGCGGGGGCAATATTTGAACCGCGCACCCGCCCGCAGCGACGCACTCTCCAACGACACCCGAAACCCCGCCGCCGTGCCCGCGGACGCCGAGTACCGCCGCTTCGACGTCGCGTCCCTCGCGGACCTGGACGCCGCGCTCGAGCGCGACGGCGTCGCGGTCGTCAAGGGCGCGGCGACGCCGGAGGAGGTGGAGCGCTACCGCGCCGGCGTGTTCGACGGCCTCGCCCAGCTCACGCGTTACATGGAGCGCCCCGTCCGCCAGGTCGACCCCGCCTCGTGGAAGAGCCTACGCGACCTGGGCGTCTCCCACTCCATGCTCATGAACACCGGGAGCGTCGGGCACATGCCCGTCCTCTGGGACGCGCGCCAGAACGCCGGCGTCATCGAGCCGTTCTCGGTCCTCCACGGCGGCGTACCGCCCAAGGACCTGCTGGTCAGCTTCGACGGCCTCTCCGTGCACTTCCCGCCCGAGGAGACGGGGCGCGGGTGGTTCCGGAAGCACTGGTTCCACACCGACCAGGCGTCCACCAAGGAGGGCCGCCACTGCGTGCAGGGGCTGCTCAGCCTCCACGACGTGCGCGAGGGCGACGCCACGCTGCGCGTCCTGGCAGCCACGCCTCGCACGCCGCCCTCTTCCGCGACGCCGGCATCGAGTGCCGCCAGGACTGGTCCCAGGTCACGGACGCCCTCATCCGCGACCACCTGTCGCGGCACGAGCCCGCGTGCGTCGTGTGCGACGCCGGCGACCTCGTGCTCTGGGACTCGCGCACCTTCCACCACGGCGTCGAGCCCACCCGCGGCCGCCGCCGCCCCGCCACCCGCATGGCGATGTACGTCTGCTACTCGCCGCGCGCGTCCGCCAAACCCGCCGCGCTCAAGCGCAAGCGCGGGCAGTTTGCCGAGCGCCGCACCACCAACCACTGGCCGCACTAGCCGCACGCCGCGCCCAAGGCGCCGCACCTGTACGGCCGGCCCGCGCCGCGCGTCGGCGACCTCGCCCCGCCCGAGGTCACCCCGCTCAGCGAGCGCCTCGCCGGCTTCTGATCGACTTCGTCACACTCACGAAACGGATGTCGCGCTCCAGGATCAACAGTGCTCCGCTCGTCACCCTGCCACACCTCCCGCTCCCGGACTTCATCTTCGAGGGAAAAAATATCAAAAACAAGATCGAGGGAGGGTCGGTGACGGAGACGGCGACGGCGGATCCGAAGACAAAGGAAATTCTGCACATGAGGCTCAGGCCCAGGCCAAGCGAGTCCGAAGCGGACACACGATCATCTCGAAGACGATGTGGACACCGAGTCCCCGCCGGGCGAGTCCGATGTGGACCCCGAGTCAGAAGTCGAGTCCCCGCGGGGCGAGTCCGGCGGAGGCGGACGGCCGTTCCGCTCCGCGCGCGCTGCCACGCTGGCGCTCGCCGCGCTGACGGTGGTCGCGGCCGCGCTTCCGCGCTAGAGACTCTCGTCGATTATTTTTCCTGCGCATCGTGAACAACAAGGCGCGCCCGCCCGCCATGCCGAAGAAATCGCGATCCAGGATCGGGGCGCCCGCCGACAACCCCCTAGGCTCCGTAATCATGGGGCACCTTCCCCTCCCGGACGACCTTGTCGACGACGCCTTCCTAAAAAGGTCGCGGACGGCTGGCGGGTCGGAGGCGTATACGCAGACGAAGACGAAGACGCGGAAGGATGAGCACGTGCACGTGCGCCTCAAAACCAGCCTCCGCCAAGTCTGGAAAGAGTTCGGCGCGGAAGCGCTCGCGAGCAATCCGGACTTTCTCGAGCTCCTCCGAGGCGCGTTCGCGACAAAAGAGGCGCGGGAACGGGTGGTGTCGTGCGCCAACGCCCGCCTGGCGGCCGATCTCTTCGAGGGCAGCTGGGGCGGCGTCATCCTGCTGCCGCACCTCATCAAGGACCTAACGGTCAGTAAGGAGGGGGGCCACACCGTGGTGATATGCACGTGGACGAACAGGCGGCCCACCAGGCTCAGGCTCGAGGCGAGGGAGGGGGGCGGCTACGCCGCCGCGCTCGTGGCGGAAAACACAATTGCGAACGTGAGGGTCGTCGGCGGCCGCGGCGCCAGCCGCAACGGCGACGCGCAATACGCGAGAGCCCTGCGGGCGCTGTGGCCCGTCCAGAGCGTGCTGGGCTACCTGCGGAAGAAGTGGTTCGAATTCTCATACAGTCCCGATTTGAATTTGATCAAAAAGGCGACGACGCACCGCGAACTCCACCTCGCGACGTACACGTTGCTGAAGGTGTACTTGCTGACAAATGGGAGAACCACCCTGGAAACCTCAGACGGAAAGCCGCTCGCGAACACCGCGATGCGGGAGCACGAGGACGGTTTCCGGGCCGCCGTCGCCGCCTTCACGCGCGAGGCCCTCGCCATTGAACGCCCGGAACATAACACTCTGGAAGCCGTCCGCCTCGGCGCCCACATCACCAAGCCGCACGCCGACGTGTTCGACTTGAAGCACTTCGCAAACATCGACAACGACGCGAAGACGTACCAGATGTTGGACCTGACGTCGGACACGCGCGAGGCGTACACCCCCCACCGCCCCAAAGACCCGTACTTCATGAAGCTCGAATTTTTTTCAATCGACCCTTAGATGACGTGACGAGTTTAGAGAAGTGGCTCGAAACGGTGAGAAGTATCGACGCGCACGAGAGGGAGGAGCGGCTCAAACACTCGGAAGTATCACTCGACGAGATCAATGACGCGATCGGTAAATACTTGAACGGCGAGAAGTTACACTACCGCCTGACCGTCTCCAGCATCAACGCGTGCCTGTTCGTGGCCGCCCTCTCCGACGTCCCAGCCGAGTCCGTCGCCAAGATAAAGGAGGCGCTGAAATCGGGAACCATCGTCCTGGAAAAGGTTCCGGACGGTTGCGACCCGACCGCGAAACTGATCGAGCTGTGTGTGGAAGTGCTCCCCGTGAGCGCGTGGAACGCCGCGATGATGGAACACGACTTGGCCGTACGCGAAGGCAAGAGAAAGGGCTTTTCCGATAGCATCGACACCCGAAACATCGCCATCCTGAAGATGCTGGCAACCGATCTCGACAGTCCCTCCAGATTCATTCTGAGGTCGCCAATTCTCATCAAGGCGGTGTTTGACGCGTTCAACACCCCCGAGGATTGAAGGAAAACACGGATCATGCAGCGGCTCGACGCCGGAACTCTCAAGATAGACGCCATCATGCCCGAAAACGCGGCGGTTCCCCCGTCGGACGAGCGGATCGCGTGCTTGCGCAGAAACGTCACGGTGGAGTACTGGAACACATCGATGGCGGTCTTGAAGGCGCTGGACGCCGGCACCGACGTGCCGATGGAAGACCTCTTCTACGCTGATATCGCTCACGGCATGCGCGCCACGTTCCGCGACCTGCTGTCCATCGACGGGGTCGGCGACGGGGCCGTCGACCCCAAGGCGTTGTCGGAAGAGGACGCCGAACACCTCACGAATCTGAGGCTGGAAAGTGTGGAATACCCATTCTACGTCGTCAGCGACATAGTGTCGTTCATCCAGCAACACTTGATGCCTCAAGTGTTGACTAACGAAGACTATTACGGCTTGAGATACGACGCGGAAACCACGATGACGGAGATGTTGCGTGTGCTCATCGAAAACGATCCGGACAAAGTACACGATTATGATTACCTCATGCGTCGGCTTGAAGCCAATGAGAACTTCGTAAATGGTATTTACATCGTTGCGATTTCCCTTCTCAACGGGGAGGGCTTGGTGAAGGACGTGCTGGCGCTGTCGGAAGCGCCCAGCATGTTTCTGATGAAGCTCAAATTCTACCTCGCGTACGTCAAGCCGATCAACCGGAAAAGCGGGTATCCGCCGGAAAACATAACGCACCCGCGGTGGTCGGGCATCTTCGAGCCCAAAGTGACCGAGAATTTATCTCAGTTTCTGGACCGCGACGAGGAAGGCGTGACACACAACATTTGCCTCTTAGGACAGTGCCGGTGTCTGGAGTATCACACGCTCGAAGAAGAGACGGTGGAGACCAAGCAAGTGACGGGCACAAAGCTCGTCGAGTACACGGACGGTGAAGGGAACAAAGCTTCCAAACGCGAATACGTGTACAAAACGGTCCACAGGACATTCACGAACAACGTCGGGCTGGACGACCCCATCATGAGCTACTTTTTCATCGACCACAAAGACTATCCCAATGACATATCCCAGTTCGGACTCCTGTGCGCGGGGCACGTCCTCACCAACTACATCAATAACATGCACGTCTTACGGTCGGGTGAACCCGAAGACCGGATTTCGACCATGATCCACCAATACATGACGCTTTACGGACGCGTGGGCGAGGCGCACCCCGTATTCAAGAGTTTGTCATTCCATAATCGCCCCGACGCGTTCAAGGATCCCGTCCTCCACGAGCGCGTAGACTACTATGGCACGCGTGTCTATCCGGTGGGCGAGTGGCCCCAACCGCCGCCCCCGCCCGACGATTCTACCAGCGACTTCAGCGTTGAATCCAGGCTGCTCGACGAGTCAGAACGTGGGTCAGAATTCGGGTCCGACAGGGAGTCTGATATCCCCGCCGGCGGCGGAGGACGGCCGTTCCGCTCGACGCGCGCGGCCACGCTGGCGCTCGCCGCGCTGACGGTGGTCGCGGCCGCGCTTCCGCGCTAGGCGCCGGCGGGCGCCACGACGGCCTCGGCGCCCCGTCGCCCTCGCCCTCGCCCTCGCCCTCCTCGCCCTCCTCGCCCTCCTCTCCTTCCTCTTCGGGCGGCGCCTCCTCGGCCCGCAGCGACCCGCAGCCCAGGACGGCGCGACGGGGGTCGTCGGCGGCGGCGTTCTCCTGCATCCAGCAGCCGCGCCGCCGCGCCCGCCACTTGTCCTCGGCCGTCGGCGCCACGCCGCCCAGCGGCACCCCCACGTACGCGTCCACCAGCGCCTCTATGGCGTCCGACTGCCCCGCCGCCGCCGCCAGCCGCCGCTGCAGCGCCCGCTCGTACGGGGTGTCGGCGACGGCGCCCGCGCCGACCCGCGCCGACCGGCCGGGGGCCTGACGTCCGCCGCGGGTCCGGGGTCCCGGCGCCGGCCGCTCGCCTCGCCGGCGGCGGCGCCGCCGCCGCCCGTCCTGGCGCGCGCGGCGAAAACAACCATTCCCAGGATGAGCGCGAGCAGAAGAGCGGGCAGCAGCCACCGCCCCCCGAAGGTCATCTCGTTGATTGTCACCCGTGAAAAGAAAACGACTCCACACAACAACGACATGCCGATCCAGGGCCTCGGCGGATCCGCGGGAAGCGATTCGAAAAGCGAAGAGGTGGGCGACGACAACACCAAGCCTGAAGAGATTCAAGAAGCGGACAGAGTAGTCGCGTACGTCGACAGCCAGCCCGCCGACCCGCCTGCCGACTGGCCGAGCGTCGCCGACGTCATGAACGAGGCCCTGGCGGAGGCAATATCGCGCATCGACGACGAAGAAAGCGCGCGACGCGCGCTGCGGGCGACCGCCAGGCTGGCGCCGCTGCAGGGTATCCCGCGCGGGACGCTCTCCCGATACGGCCGGGCGCTCGCCGCGAGGCGACGGGCCGCCGCGGACGGCGGCGCCACGCGCGGGGGGCAGCTGTGCGGCGACGTGTTGCAGGCGGCGAGCATCGTGGAGTGGAAGACGGACGACCACGCGCGCCGCGTCGCGTCCTCCGTGAACCTCGGCCGCCTGCTGGAGAGCCGAGAGGACATGAAGGCGCTGTTTTGGTCCGCCGAGACGCCGGAATATCACGAGGAGGAGAGGTCCCCTCTCCTCGCGGCGGTGGCGTGCCTGCAGGAGGGCGACCCCGAGGCCGGCACCGGCACGTTCACGAAACTCGAGACCATGCTCCTCGCGCGGCTGGCCTCCGCGAACCCGACGCAGATACGAGACGACGAGGACCCCGCCAACGAGCTGGCCCGGTCCTACTTCGGGGTGCAGGACGTGCTCGAATCCGTGGGCCACATCGCGAGCAAGGCGAAAAAACTCAAAACCACGGGGGTTCATTTGTTGCTGGCGAAGAAGGCGCTGAGTTGGCACGCCAGGTACAAGCCCAGCGCGACGATGCGGCACATCGGCACGCTGCTCCTCGCCAGGGACGCCGACGCGGCGGCGCTGATGACACAACTCTATGCGATAAAGAGCGAATTGGGCGTGAGATACGTGGATCTGATTGGGACTCTGAAACAGTCCCTGTACGGGGAGCCGGCAGAGACCCGTGACACCGTGAAACCCATCCCCGACGGGGCCCAAGAAATCTCTCTGAAAGGCGTGACGGGAGGGCTCGTGTCGGACCCGTTTTTCATGTCCAAAGGCCCAAACGGGGCCGTCGTCGTTCGCCGCCGGACGGGCGACAACACCTACACCGAAACCACGGGCCCGGATGGAGAAACACGCGCGTACACCGCCGTCGAAAAGGTATACGACATCAAGAGAGCGGACGGCAGGATCGTGGCCGTGGACACCAAAAATCCCGCGGCAAAAATACGTCTGCGAGCTGTGCGAGCCCGTCGACCTGGAGTTCGACCGCCGGAGCTTCGAGAGGATCGGCGACGCGGTCGGACACACCGCCCTCGTCGCGCGCGACGACAAAGTGTACGACGCCGTCGCGCGAGACCTCGCCACCGCGATCGCGAGCACGGGCGGCCAGACGTTCCGCCTTCGGAAGCTCACCCGCGAGGTGCCGCCGGATGCCGGGCCCAAAGTCGTCCTGGGCGCCGTCGCCGCGCTGGCAGCCGTGACAGCGGTCGCGATCGAAAAAGGGCTGCAGATCGGACTGCTGGACGCGGACTGCCTCGCGCTGGCGGAGGACGGCCGGGTGGTGGTCACCGACCTCGAGCTGGAAGAGCAGGGCCGCGAGAAGCGCCTCCGCGTGTCGGTCGACCGGCTGGCGGCGGCGTACGCGCTGCCGCTCAAGGTCCTCGCGCGGGACCAGGCCCGCTCCCCGTTGTTTCACGAGATGAGGCGTTCGTCGTGGCGCTTCATCCCGGAGGTCGCCCCCTTGGACGCGGACGTCGCGATCGGCACGCTAGCCCTCATGGGCCTCGCGCTCCGCTCGCCCGCTACCGAGCCCGAGGCGCGGCGGATCGCGCACTACCTGCTGCTGGCCGAGTCCGGAGGCGGGGCCGAAGCCGAAAATCTTAAAACTCTCGCGACAACCCAGTTCCAAGCGTTCGCTGCCTACCCCCGGCCGAAGGAGGTCACAAAAATGCAGGCGGAGCGCCACGCCTACAGGGTCACACTCGGGGATGTCCCGAGCGACGCCCGGTGCGACCTGAAGTTTGACGGGAAAGTGTCGGAGCGGGAACAGGAAGCGGCCTCCGCCGCGCAGGCGCGGGTCGGGTCCCGGCCCGTGTTCCTGGCGGCCGCGAACCAGTCGATGACGGTCGACGTGCTGGGATCGCCGCACCTGGTCGACCTGATGCTGGCTGTCTCCACCAGCCACGACCTCCAGCTGTTCACCTACGTTGTGGCCCCCGACGCCGCCAGAAAATCGTTGTACATGAAATTCTCGCCGTCCGGCAAGCGCCGCGACGAGTACGGGATAGCGCTGGACAACTCGGCCAAGCACTGGACGCTGGCTGACAAGCTGATCGTGTGCGGGGCGGGCGAGATCACCGTGGCGCGCGCCGAGGGCGGGGGCTACACGATCACCTTCGACGGCAGCTCGGAGTCCTACCGCCCCGCCAACGCCAACGTCGATTTCGCGCACAAGGCGTTCACCGAAGCGTTCCCGGAAGGCGGGGTCGCCGTCGCCAAGCGCCCGCGCAGCACGGCCGGCGGCCGCGGCCGAGAGGCGTGGCGCCCGCTGGCCATCGCCGCCGGCGGCGCGGTCGTGGTGGCGTCCTGCCTCATGCAGTCGATGTAGCCGCTCGGAACACGGCGCTGCACCTCACCGCCGCCTCGAACGCGTCGGCCGAGTAGGCGCCGGTGGCGTGGAGCGCGCCCAGCGCCTCGCTGGCTGCCTCCAGCGCCGACGCGTCGCCCGTCTCGCGGACGCGCGCCAGCGTCTCCTCCACCTCGCGCAGGTCGTCAAACAGCAGCGGGTACCCCTCGCCGAGGTACTCGACGGTGGCCGGCATGCGGCGCACGAACACCGGCGTCCGGCGCGCGATGCACTCGAGGATGGCGTTGTTGCATCTCGAGTCGTAGAGGTCCACCAGCGCCACCGACCGCCGCAGCAGCTCGTCGTAGCGGTAGTTGTCCATGCGCAGCACCTCCACCTCGCCGTCGGCCGCGGGGGCGTCGTCCACGTCGGGCACGTGCTCCACCTCGGCCGCCAGCAGCTCGAACGCGCGGTCGCCGCCGGGCAGCCACGCCTTCCGGTACCCGGGCGCGCGCAAGCGAAAGATGGAGCGCAGCCGCCGCAGCCACCAGCCCACCTGCACCACCGTCCGGGATGCCGCGAACCGGGACGCGGACCACCTGTGCGCGTCCGGCACCGACTCGGTCGGGTGGCGCACCGCCGACACGGGGACGGAGGGCGGCAGCCGCGCCCGAAGCCAGGCCGCCAGGTGCTCGCTGAACGCGAACACGCCGCGGCAGTGCGGCAGGCTCTCCAGGAACTCGGGCTTGCGCAGGATGGCATGCGGGCTCGCGGCATGCCCGGGGGGTTGTGAAACACCGTCACGAACGGCTCGCGGATCACGCCCGGCACCGGCAGGGCCCCGGCGGCCTCCGGGCGCGCGCAGCCCGCCCAGCCTATCACCAGCTCTCCGCCGCGCCCGCCGCTGCCCGGGACGCGTCGCACGGCGCGCCGCCCGCCGTCCAGCTGCCACCCCCACACGCGCTCCGCAAAGTCCACAAACAGCGGGCCGCGCGGCGCGGCGAAATCCTTCTGCAGTAGGTGCATGACGTAGTTCCAGCCGGACCGGTGGTCGCAGAAGCACACGTCCCTGAAGCGGAACCCCCGCCGCGGCGCCGCGCGCTTGAAGAACCGGCCCGCAATGTCTCCTAAGTTGCGCGCCAGCGACGCCTCCCGGACCAGGTCCACGCCCTTGACCGCCTTGACCCCGAGCGCGCCCCGCTACAGCAGGTCGGCCGTCCCGAAGCCCACCGCGTCCAGCACCTCCACCAGGTCGCGGATCGACTCGGCCGACAGCGAGCGCTCGGGGATGCCGTACCGCGCCCCGCTCAGCAGCTCGGTCACCGTGAACCCGGCGTCGGACACCCGCCGCGCCGCGCCGACGAGCGCGTTCGACACCGCCGCGGCCGCGCCGCCCGCCCGGCTGTGGCTCCCCACGGACATCTGCTATCTGATGATCAAAGCTTTTTTTTTTGGTTACAGGCTACGCGGTCAGCGCCCGGACGGTGCGGCCGGGCGCGCCCATCAGCCGGGCCAGGTCCGCCGGACGCATCCAGTCCCTGTCCAGCGCGCGCAGGCAGGTGCGCGTGCGCAGCACGTCCACGGCCCGCGGCGCCCGCGTCCGGACGGCGTAGTGCAGGGCGGTCCGGTGGTGCACCGAGCAGCGGGCCATGGGGTCGGCGCCGCGGGCGAGCAGGCCCTCCAGCGCACCCGTCTCGTTCACCACCGCCGCGTGCATGAGCGGGGTCATGCCCCAGGGGTCGCGGTACCGCGCGTCGATCGCGTCGAACAGGCGGCGCGCCACGCGCGCGTGGTAGCGGCCCGCCAGGTAAAAGCCGGTGGTCAGCAGGTCGAACGCGGTGTGTCCCAGCGCGTCCGGCGCGTCCACCGCGGCGCCCGCCTCCAGCAGCGCCAGCGCCGTGTCGACCAGGCCCTCCTCCGCCGCGAAGGGGGCCTTCGGGAAGTGACTCCGGCAGATGGCGCGCAGCGCGGCGTCGGAGCGGGCGGCGGCTGGGGCTAGGTCCCTGAGCGCGGCGGCTAGGTCCCTCAGTGCGCAGCGGCTGCGAAACTCCATGTCGAGGCCGGTCCACAGCGGCCGCCGCTCGCCCTCCGACGCCAGGAGGCCCGCGAGGGCGCAGTGCAGCGGCGCGCGGCCGTGGGCGTCCCGGACGTCGGGGTCCGCGCCCTCCTCCAGCACGAGCAGCTCCACCACGGCGGCGTTGCCGGCGCGCGCGGCGGCGTGGACGGGCGCCATGCCGCCGGACGACCGCCGCCCGCGCGCGTCGGCCTCGTCGTTGGCGTCGGCGAGCGCGCGAAAGTGCGAGGGCGGGAACACGGCGGCCGCCACGGCCACCTGGTCGGCGCTCATGCCAGTCACAAAGTCCATGCTCATCCCGCGCTCCGCCAGCACGCCCGCCATGCGCGCGCACTCGTCGCACGTGCACATCACACGCGCAGCCGGGCCATGCCCGCGGCCGGGTCCTCCCGCGCGCAGAGCTCGTCCAGCGCGGCCCTGAGCGCGGCGTGCAGGGGGTGGGCGCTGGAGTCGAGGCCGCTGGCGGCGGCTCTGGCCACGCGCCACCGCTTTTGTAGCATGGCGTGGAGGACCGCGCAGGCGGACCGAGGGGTCCGTCCGGTCGTTGACCAGGAGCGCCGCCGTAATCCGAACGGTGTCCCCGGACGCCATGGAGAGGCTGACCTCCGCCGCCGCCGCGCCGCGCCCGTACCACGCCTCCGCCTCCTCGCACGCCTCCACGCGCTCGCGGAGACGTAACCACCCGCCGTCGGCGCCCGGCATCGGGGAAAAAAAACCGACCGGTGCTGAACAGGGGGAGCGATGGAGCTATCCAAGAAGGCGTTCGAGGAGGTGCGGACGCACGCGGAGAAGGCGCTACGGGAGCGGAGCCTGGAGCTGGAGGCGCGCATCACGACCGAGGAGCGGTCGCTGGACCGCGTGGGCTTCGAGCGGCTGCTGCGTTACCTGCGCCGCACCAAGGCGGTGCACGAGCCGGAGCACGAGACGCTGGACATCGGCATGAGCGCGCACCGCGTGACCATCGCGGACGTGGACCGCATCGCGGAGCAGTGCGCGCGGTGGAGGCAGCAGAGCCTCGTGCAGATGTACGAGGCGTCGCCAAACGACATCGTGGTCATCCGGAAGGAGAAGGTCCACAAGCGGGTGGACATCCCCGAGTACAACGTCATCGTGTGGCTCAAGATGGAGACCGCGGTGCAGGACCCCACGGACCCGCTCAAGGCCATGTCCGCGCCCGGCCGGCTGCTGACCTTCCGCCTCAAGAGGCGGCACTCGTTCCTGACCGATGACCGCGCGTTCCGGATCGACTGCACCGTGGTCAAGTCGGCGGCCGGCGCCAAGTCGGTGGACGCGCTGGTGGGCGCCAAGGAGACGTTCGAGGTGGAGGTGGAGCTGCTGCAGGCGGACGAGCTGGCGCCGCCGCAGGTCAAGGACCGCGCCAAGGTGGTGGCCACCGCGCTCATGACGCACGTCGCCGAGGTGCTCACCGTACTGCGCGACCAGCGGTCCGGCACGTTGATGACCGCCGCCGAGCGCGCGCGCGTCAAGAACGAGTACATCAAGCTCACGGGCGGCCGCATGGTCATGCCCAAGCCCGTCACGCTGGAGAAGGGCAACCTGCTGGAGGAGGCACCGGACAACTACTCGGTGCGGCCGGATGGCGGCGCCGGTCGCTACACCGTCACCGACAAGGCGGACGGCGAGCGGTGTCTGCTGTTCGTGGACGCCGCGGGGCGGGGCTACCTGATCGACGACCGCGGCGGCGTGCGGCGCACGGGGGTGGACGCGCCCGGGGCGGCCGCCTCGGTGCTGGACGGCGAGCTCGTCAAGCGGTCGCGGCTGGACGCGCCGCTCAACCTCTTCTTGGTGTTCGACGTCTACTGGTTCCGCGGCAGAGACGTGCGCGGCCTGCCGTTGGTGGACCTGGACGGCGGCGACGGCGCCACGCGCATGCGGCACATGCGCCCGGACGGCGACTTGGGCGCCGCGCGCGCTGTCCCGGGCGCGCGACTCCGCGGTGCGGGCCAAGGAGTTTGTGCCGCTCGCCGCCGCCAAGCGGTTGTACGACGCCTACACCGGGCCCGGGGGCCCCGAGTACGCGGTGGACGGCCTCATCCTCACGCCCGAAAAGCTGGCGGTGTTCCAGGAGCACGGCGGGCAGGCGGTCAAGCCGCGGAACAGCGCGTGGAGCCGCGTCTTCAAGTGGAAGCCGCCCAAGGACAACATCATCGACTTTCACGTGCAGTACGAAAAGACCAGCGCGGGGGACCTGGTGGTGTACGGCGGCCGCCCGCGTGCGCGGCTGCAGGTGAACGTGCACGACGTGGCGCGCGACGCCGACCCCTACCAGATCCTCACCGGCGTGGCGGTGGAAAAGACCTCCATGTTTCGCGCGTTCGAGGCGCCCGACTACGGCATGAAGGTGGCGGACAACCCCGACAGCGTGGGCGCCGGCGTCTTCGTGCACCCGGGGAGGGAGCTGCCGCGCTGCACGCACCCGCCGCACGGCACCGTGCTGGACGAGAGCATCGTCGAGTTTGCGTGGGACGCGGCGCGCGGCGCGTGGACGCCGCTGCGCGTGCGGCACGACAAGACGTACCCCAACAAGTTCGAGACCGCCATCAGCGTGTGGCGCTCCATCGCGTACCCCATCGAGCTGGAGGACATCGCGGACCCCGGCCGCGTGTCCGACTCCGGCGCCGGCGCCAAGGACGACGTGTACTTCGACGAGGTCACCGCGGGCGACGGCGCCGCCACCGGCCCCATGCGCCGCTTCCACCGCGCCTGGATCCTGGACCGCCTGCTGTACGCCAAGGCCGCGGCGTTCGTCCGGCCGCCCGCCGCCGCCGCCGCGCCTGCTGGACCTGGCGTGCGGCCGCGGCGGCGACATGAACTCGTGGATCGGCAACGGCTACGGCGTGGTGGTGGGCGTGGACCTGTTCGAGGACAACCTGATCGGGCAGGCCAAGACGGCGGCGTACGCGCGCTTCGCCAAGGCGCGCGACCTCAAGCGCAACGTCGACCTCGGCCTGCGGTACGCCTTCGTGCCCATGGACGCCGGCAAGCCGGTGGGCAAGGACGCCGTCGAGGACATCCGCGACCCCTCGCTCAAGCGCATCGGCCAGGCGCTCTGGCGCACCGCCAAGGCCAAGCCCGACCCCAAGCTGGCGGCGTACGAGGGGCTCGCGCTGCAGCCGTTCGACGTCGTCAGCTGCCAGTTCGCCGCGCACTACTTTTTCGAGGCCGGGGCCAAGCTGGACGCGTTCCTGGACAACGTGGCCGACAACTTGCGGCCCGGCGGCCTGTTCATCGGCACCTGCACCGACGGCGCCGCCGCCGCCGCCGCCGCCCTGGTCGCCGCGGAGCGCGACGCCGTCAGCGGCACCGCCATCGAGGCGGCGGACGCGACCGGCAACCTGGTGTGGCGCATCGAGAAGCGCTACGGCGGCGGCAAGGGGGGCGGGGACGCGTCGCCGTTCGGCCGGGCGGTCGCCGTGTACGTGGAGACCATCAACAAGGTCAACATCGAGTACCTCGTCGACTTTGGCGTCATGACCAAAAAGGCGGCGCGGCGCGGCCTGCGGGTGCTCAACGCCGCCGAGCCGGAGCGGTACAGCATGCCGGCCTCCAGCGCGCTCTTCTCCGACGTCTACGCCGACACCGACTGGGCGGCGCTGGCGCGGGACGCGCGCCGGCCGCACGACGCGTCCGTGGCCGCCATGGTCATGCAGATGAGCGACGACCTCAAGCGCTTCTCCTTCCTCAGCCGCTACTTTGTCTTCGTTTAAGGCACGGGGGCGCGTAGCTCTAGCTCTAGCCTCTAGCTCTCGTCGCCGCTCAGCGGACCGGCGCCGTCTAGCCTCTAGCTCTCGTCGCCGAACAGCGGACCGGCGCTGTCTAGCCTCTAGCTCTCGTCGCCGCTCAGCGGACCGGCGCCGTCGTCTTCGTCCATGTCGCCGCCCTGTAACATGACGTCGAACCCCTCGTCCTCCACGTCCACCCCGTCCGGCAGGCCGCCTCCGAACAGCAGGTCGTCGTAGTCCGCGCCGTCCACCCCCACGCCCGCGCCGACGCCGCCCGAGACCGCGCCGCCCGGCTCGCCGTAGCCGTCGACGTCGACGTCGACGTCGACGTCCGCGCCGCCCGCGGCCTTGTCCCCGTCGTCGCCGTCGGTGTCGGTGTCGCCGTCGGTGTCGCCGTCGGTGTCGGTGTCGCCGCTGGTGTTGTCGTCGTCGCCGCCGGTGCTGTCGTCGCCCTCCCCGTCGGCGGGGGCGGCGGAGTCGGCCCCGTCCCGCAGGGACCGCAGCAACGACGTGTCCCCGGCGTCCTTTATCGTGCGGCCGAACGCCGAGATCCGCGAGTCCCGCAGCTCGTAGTTGCGGCCCAGGATCTCCACGCCCACCTCGTCGCCGATCTGCAGGTTGCCCAGGTCCACCTCGTTGGGGAAGGTCGCGGGGTTGCGCACCACCACCACCTCGATCACCGGCACCAGCGAGTTGTCGGGGTCGTAGTAGCCGCCCTCGCACAGCATGCCGAACCGGTTGATCGACCGCACCAGCGCGTTGATGCGCAGCCCGCGGACGGGGTTGCACACCTCCGCCTTGAACGTCGCGTCGAAGCTGTAGCTGCGCCCCATGTCGATGTCGCCCAGCCGGCCGTGCGACATCCCCACCATCCGCAGCGAGCTGGGCCGCACGAAGCCGCTCTCGCCGCACACGCCCTCCAGCAGCGACCGCGCGCAGTCCTCGACCACCTCGCGCACGTTGGCGCCCACCTCCCGCGCATGCAGCTTGACCGTCTGGCGCAACACGGCGGTGGCAAACATGGCGGCGCGGCGCGACACCCCCTCTCCCACGTAGCGAGAAATTCTGAGCTGCCTTAAATCGCGCTCGTCAGCGCGCGGTACTCCTTCTCTAGACGCCGGATCCGTTCGTCCGTCGACGACCGCAGCAGCCGGAGATGGTCTATCTCCTCTAGGATCACCTCTCGCGCGCGAGTCAGCGCCGACGCCGCCCCGCCGCCGGCCTCCTTGGGCCTGGACTTGGACTTTTCCCTCCCGCGCGCCGGCACTAGCTTGGGCCGCTTGCTCCGCGGCAGCTCCGTGTCTTCTCCCGAAAGCGAAAGCGCCGGGGCCGGCGCGGGGGCGGCGGAAGCCTGCGCCGGGGCGGTACACGCTTGCGCGGGGGCGGCGGAAGCGTGCGCCGGGGCGGTACATGCTTGCGCAGGGGCGGTACACGCTTGCGCGGGGGCGACAGAAGCCGGCGCGGGGGCGGCACACGCTTGCGCGGGGGCGGCGCGCGGAATCCGGCGCGGGGGGCGGCGCGTGGGCCAGAGCGTGCACCCGCGGAGGCGGTGGCGGCATGCCGTCGTACGCCATGAACGCCTCGTAGAACTCGCTCGTGTGGAGGAACTAGCGCGCCTTGACAACACAGTGGCACTCACTGCGAGTAACGCCGAATCACCTGCCTCTCCGCCGCAGAGAACTGGAAGAAATCGTAGAGGGAATTCTCGCTAACTAGTGCGCGTTTGGGTGGCGCGCGCAACGAGTTTACCACCCTAGCCTCGTTCTTCCTGTATGGAGAGGGGCTGTATTGGCACAAGCGCATTATTGCTCGAACTAGCGTTGAGTTGAGAAAACGCACACAACTGCCGGCATCGTGTGCGCTCATCTCTTGGAACATGACACTTGATGTAACTCCCATCGTAGTGCCTGCATGATAGTGCTTTGGATGTAGCTCGGCACCATGATTGGAGGCCTTGAGGCTTATCACGACTTTGGATGCCGTGTAGAGGCCTGGCTGTCCCTTGGGATACATCGCCCTCACTTGCTCCGCCGATAGCCCAAGAGTGCGGTAATCACCACCGCTCCAGTAGTGTGCGTGTGGAATGGAGCCGCGAGCGCTGCCTGCGGGAACTCGAAACCGGTTGTCACGTGTGAAGGAGTATGTTTGTGCTTCGCCATTGTTGGATGTGACCTTCTCGATTATTCCAATCGTTTCCAGCGTTATCACACTTGGAAGGAACGGTAGATGACTTAAAGAAAGTGAAAAGCTGCATCCGGCGCTCACCACCGTAGTGTTGCCCCCCTTGTCCATGCCCTTCTGCCAGATGTACCAATCGACCTCTGGTGGGAACGGCAGCTTGAAATCCGTTCTGACTTCCAGGTGTAGCAGAGCGCCCTCACTTCGAAACATTTTCCATAGGTCACTTGCAGTTTTGGTGCAGCCGGATGGCTTTCTCCAGCCAGGTGGGTGAACGAAGAGAAGGTGGCCCTGACTGGCAAGCCGCATAGAACATGCTTTGACAATCCGCACCCACATGGCGCTGCCCGACTTGACGCTAGTTGAATTGTAAGGTGGTTTGCCAAGAATCACATCAAACTTTTGAGGGCTTGGCCACTGGAGAAAATCGCCTTCATAAACATTTGGATCAGCCCCGCATCCAAGCTGATGCAGCAGACGTCGGCACTGCATCACATTGCGCCCATCAAGCTCAACCATGAAAAGCATGTTTTCCACGATGTGACGCTGCCGCTCCGCTTCGTGCCGTATTTCTTGCCTAAGGCCCTCCATGAGGCGATAAAACAAGAGGACCGGGAACACACCGAAGCCTGCAGTTGGGTCCAACCACCGTGTGTCCTTCTTGCGCCACACCGATGCCGGGAGGGCGTCCAACATGTGCTCGACAAGGGCTATTGGTGTAAAAACCTCCCCGTTGGTCCGTTTCCTCGCAGCGCAGTGCTTATACATGCCCTGCATCTCGGAGACCATGTCCTCCTTGGGCGGAGCAAAGGGTGCAACACCAACGGGCCACCTGAGGTCAATCATAGACACAATGTCAACGAGTGTGTGCATGTCTTCTCCGAAACTCGTGATAAAATTACAACACCGGACGCCAAACAACTCACTCGCTTTCCCGTGACAGCGCAGTGAACTGTCGAGGAATGTCATGGTACTTCTCCACCATCGCTTCAGCATCGGCTGCCCTTCTCTCAGCCAAGTTGGCCCTGTCAATGGCATCCTCAGCCCTCTTCTCAGTAGCTGCAAGTCTTTTCTCCAACTCGTTTAGCTTGTGTTGCGCGCCGAGTTTCGCAGCCAGCGTCTCAAGCAGCCTAATGTCCTCCCCTTGAAGAGATTGCACCGCGATACCAGCAACCATCGCAGCAGAACGCGTTTTCCTAGGGTGCTTTGGAACAAGCTCCAGCTCACCGGTGTTGCCTGAGTGAGGGGTAGAGCGTGTCCCACTGTCCCCACATCCCTCTGAAGAGCTGGAAGAGGTTCCCTGCTGCTGCGGTTGACTTGCCTCGGGCTCTGCACTTGCCTCTTCGAGCGTCCGTTTCCTTTGAGAGCGGGGGGTGCCGCGGCGAAGCGCCTTCAAATCCTCGGATGATAACATGGCGTCTTGTTTCGACAACTGCTGCACGGCTCGTAAAAACAAAGAGTGGTCTTCCAAGTAGGGTAAGCGCTGTCCGTTGAGGGTGAAGCTCCAAACCAGTTGGCCACTCCGGGCCTGGCGCCGAGTTTGCGCCTCCCAGTTGTTGCTTGGCTGGCCGTATTCTTCAAGGAGCGCGCGGATGACCCTTGTCCCCCGCGCGGATGACCCTTGTCCCCCGCACGTGCTCGATTCTCTGCTCAGCGTCGCCAAGTAAGCTTCGTCAAGGCCCTGTCGCAGCGACCGTTCGCCCACCTAGTTAGTTGGCGATCCAGAAAGGCAGGGGGCATGAAGCTGACAATAGAGCGGGCAGGTCCGCACGTTGGCTTTTTTCAGCCTTTGATGGCTGACTTTTAAGTCGTCCAGAGTGGGAGGTTTACATATCTTCACCATCTGGCCCCTTGGGGGAGCAGGCCCACAGTCACTCTTGTTGGTGACAGACAAGTGAGTCGTCGGCGCACGGGGCAGGTGGCTCGGCAATGTGTATCTTTCTGCACGGGTGGTAGTGGCACGCACGGTGGTGTGCGGCTACGCTGCGCGCCCAGACTGTGCGGATGTTGGGTTGAGGAGCTCTGTGGGAGGAGGGGCTGTCCTTTATTCGTTTTTAGTTGATTACGCTCATGTAATTATGTTACGCAAATATGTATGGGTACAGGGGCAAGGCGATGATTAATATAACAGCTAACATCACTGCATAAAGTACTGCGTGCCCTCGTAGGACGCGACGCGGATTCGGTTTATTATTTCAGGAACCTGCCGTGGCGTCGCAACAACCGCCGCCGAGTCCTCGTCCCCCGCCCTTGCAGTCACCCTCCCGCCCTCAGCAGGGACGGGACGCTGGCAGCGACAGGTTGCTGCCTCCGACTGCCCCGCCATGGCAGGCGACAAGCGTCCCCTCCCCTGTGTCATCCAGCTAGAGGACAGGTTCATTCGGTCGGTGCATAGGCTCCGTGGGTCTGCAAGCTGGAAAACGCAACGCCCCATGGAGAAGGCTTTGCGGGCCTCCATGCTGCACGCCACACATGCCGTCCTGCTGCTGGCGCACGACGGCGTCTCTCAGCATGGGTTATGGCATCGGTGGTGGGCTAGACAGGGAGAGGGCAGGTGTGGGCTGATAGTCTGTTCAGACAAGGATCCCAGGCCCACCGAGGCAGACGGAGACGTGGTCAGGCTGATGGGGGCTGCCATCTTGCCTACCAAGCACGTCACCGCTCACATGGCCTTCTCGATAGTAGTGAACACAGCTGAGCTCCTGAAAGCGGGCCTGCATCGATTCCCAGCGGCACAGGTGCTCGCCTTGCTCCCGGGGACCTCTATTCCTATCCGTGACCTGGCTGACTGGCCTACCGTTTCCATAACCGGCAGTGCAGAGTTCACCAAGCACAGCGGCTGGTTCCATGGCTCGCAGTTCATGTTGTTGGCAAGACGGGACGCCCGTGACATCGTGGAGGCGTGGCCCCGGTTTCGGGGTGCTGCTGCAGAAGAACACAGAGCCTGCTTCCAGCACCATAAACGGATGGGGGCTACCATTCCTGGAGACGGCCCTGACGAGCAATACCTGCAGACGCTTCTTCATAGTCCCGGGCGGCTGCAGGGGGTCTCCGGTGAGATCACTGTGCGTTGTTGCCTGAACCGCCCCATCCTCTTCCCCGGTAGGCACATTTGCGAGGAGAACCCGGTGCCGCAGCCTGGTGCATCCCACAACAACATGCATGCCCGGGTATACTGCGAGGACGACATCGAGGATCTGAGAGATCTGATACAAATCGTATTTTCCTGTCCTATCACTCTGGCCGTCAGGAAGGTCGACAATTCGTTTACAACTTGTTGCTTGGAAGAGCTGCTACGCGAGGTCAAAGCCTCCACTGAAAATCAAGCTTGCGCCGGGCAATTGGCTTGAGAGTGCTCTTGCGCTTGTCCAGCCACTCGCTGAAACGCACCAGGCCGGTTCCCTCTTTCACCCAGCAAAAGTCTTGCCAGTTAGCGGATGTCTTGTAACCAGCAGCCAACATGGCAGCTTGGGGCTCAAGGGGCACAAGTTTCTCGTATCTTTCATCTTCGCACAGCATCACATTGGCAGACTTGCTTGATATGCTGCGCACCAGTATTCCGCGGAATTCTGTCACACTCTGACCATCACCAATGCCCAGAAATACACATTCGATTCCGAAGCACTTCTTGCTGCACACCGAACATACATGTAGAAAATGGCGAGGGTCATCCAAGATCTCGGAGTCCAATTCGCAATCTTGGCAGACTCCTGTGACATGCCACACATTGATATCTGCAAGCTGTAGGCCACAGGTGAAGTCTGCTTCTTTAGCCTTACACTCCGTGCACATATCTGGTGTTGCTGCATCAGCATCTGCTGGTTGACCATCATCATCGCTGGCATCTTTGGAGTCGCCCTCGTCCTGTGCTTGAATCACATTGAGGAGGCCATTCTTGACAGGGAAGGCAGCGAAAGCCCGCTTTACGTCGACATGAACATCATTCAGCTTCTGCACCACCGAAGTCAAGATGGCTCCGGAATCCAAACTGTCTGTATGAAGAGGTTGGGCTGTGTTGTCCCCCGTGGGAGTCTCTGTGTCTGGCAACTTCTGTCGCTTTGCACTACCACCTGCAGTGAAAATGATTGTGAGGCTCAGACATGTGCTGCCGCTGCACATCCATAACTGAGGGTGATTGACTGCGGAGCGACTCACCTTTATGGGCTTCTTCAGGGCTCTCGATGCCGGACATTTCGTTGGTGTTGTCCACATCATGGTGGGTATCTGCCGGGGCTGGAGGCTGTTTTGCGCATGGTTCATCTGCACAGGAACACAAGTTGCATCATGGACATTATCCCCGCCAGGTTTGGCCAATCCGACAAACAGCTCAAAACCTCACCTGCTGATGTGCTGCCTCCATCTGCTTGCGCGCCATGAGGCACTTGCATCTGACCTGAGTCCGCCATTGCCAGCTTGCGTTTCTACCGGCTTCCACCTTTTGCAGTAGACATGCATTTGCCGCAAGTCAATGCCATGCATGGATAGGCCGGCACAGAGAGGCTTCTCAGTTGCGCACCTGTCCTATGTTCGCCGGTTTGCTGCTCCTCCTCACAAGGGCGCTAGCCAGCACCACCATCTGCAACAACTGCATGTGTGTTGCAAGACATCCTTTGTCAGCGTGAACCAAAGAACATTGCTGTACCAAAGATGCATATTGACCAGCGACATACCTTCAGAACCTCCAACACAACCATGTTGCTCTGAGGAGCAGCGGTATTTGTGGTATTCATGTAAAGCGCGGTCAACATCAACTTCTGTCATCCAGCCATGCAAGTCAGGGTTGTGCTCATGCAAATAGGTCTTCAGCTCTCTGAGATTTCTGGGCATTTCCAGCCCCTCCCCTTGCAGCGCTTTCAGCCCATTCTCAGCACTCTTCCTCAGACGGCAGGACGAGTACGCAGTGGCGGGGTCGATAAGCGTGTCCTTCTTGAAGTAGACAAGATCTTTGGCAGTCTCGGAGGCAGCGCTGAAAGGGTTCTGGCCGCTCTCCAAAGTCATAAGGCTTGCTATGAAGTCAGAGGCTTCTGTCACTGACTTGAACGGGCCCGCACTTTCCACATGGGAAACCAACAGAGATGCCATGCATTCCGAGACTTGCGCCAGCTCCATCCATTGAGTGCGCGATAGGTGACTTGCGCCAAGTGAGTCTAACTTCTTCTTTATCGGAAGGTTAAGCGTCAGCCCTGACTTGCCTGTCCCCTCACTCCCCTCGTCCGCTTTGTCTATACAAAACGCGATGCGCTTTGCGGCACTCGTCGCACTGAAGCGCAGGACAGCAGACAGCACAATGCACGTGATGCTGTCCCACGCAGGTCGCTTTTCAACTGCTTTCAATAGACCCTGGGTCGCACTGTCCTCGCGCCTGTTGATGTTGAATGGCCCATGCTTGGCCAGGACAGGATCTTGTGCACACTCGGTGGTCTGCTCGGGTCTGCGCTGGCACTGCTCCACGAAGTCTAAGAAGTTCAGCATCCCGCCAAGTTGCGCGGGTAGACTCGCTGTCTCATGGAGTGGAAGCTAGGCTGATAGCGGGCAGACTTCGGTTAGGGCGTGCAGGGCTGCAGCTGCTGCGGCAGTGAGTGCCAAGACATGGTAGCGGCGGTGGCACCAGGCGACAGACAGCCCTCCTGCACAGACCTCGTCACCCATCGCGGGGGAGCTCGCTGATCCGAGCTGGCACACGCGAAGAGCCCTTCGCGGCGGCACGGGTTAGAGGCTTCGCGCGCAGAGAACGCTACGTCGATGCTCCCCGCGAGAGCGCTCGCTGATCCGAGCTGGCACTCGCGAGCGGCCCTTCGCGGCTGCACGGGTTAGAGGCTTCGCGCGCGGAGAACGGTACGTCAGGGACGCGTGCTCTGCTGGCAGATCTGCTGACGTGGATTAGCGACTGGCTTCGCGCGGCACGGGTTAGCGCGCGGTGGTAGAAGAGGCCGTCTTCCATTAGGGTTTCAAAATCGGGAAAATGAAGCTTATCCGAGGCTGGGACGATTCCCGCCTCGGCGTGGCGCCGCGGAAAGCGGTTAATCAGTGTCAAAGCACCGACGGATAATAACGCTATCCAATCGACCCGACGCATTTAAGTCCGAAAAGGCCCTAAAGCGCGGAACGACCGCGGGAGCGCGGAAATGTCCGGGAAATTACGGGAATGGAGGCGATTAATTTTGTTTCGATGTAGCGACTAATCCTCGGTCCAATATCTGCTGGCGGCTGGTGCGGTCACATGGCACTGCCGATGACGATGATGAACTTATATTTACATGAGCTAGCAGCAGAAGGCGATGATGAACTAGTCGCTACCTGTACTCGGACAGGGCGGGCGGGCGCGCAGTTGCCAGAGCTCCCAACCACCAGGGCCAAGCACGGGCTAGGCAGAAAGAAGTATCCGGCAGCGACCTCCCGCAGCTCATGCGGAGTCATGACCGTCCGCGCGGTGGGGATGGCCACTGTCCACATGCCTGACGCTTCGTCGAGCTTGTTGAACAAGATCCGTTCCCAACATGTGACAGGGAGAGCGCACACCTCATTTCGAAGCCGAGAGTTGTTGGCCTGGTCTAGAAATGCCGTCAGCTCCTTTTGTGAGCCTGACGCAGCCTCCACTTCCCGCTCCATCACGCGCGCATCTACGTCGCCGAGATGGCCAGCAGTAGCCGCTTGGAGGCGGCCCCACGCCTCGCGCATCTCCGCGGCGTAGCTGTCCGACCCATGAGCTGCATCGTTGAGGAAGTGGTCATACCGGCAGGCGGAAGAAG
Organism: Tetraselmis striata; assembly: GCA_006384855.1. Taxonomy (NCBI): domain Eukaryota; kingdom Viridiplantae; phylum Chlorophyta; class Chlorodendrophyceae; order Chlorodendrales; family Chlorodendraceae; genus Tetraselmis; species Tetraselmis striata. The sequence continues at coordinate 148,951 of VCJN01000600.1, read as the reverse complement.
TTGCGTTGAAGCTGCCTCGGCCAAGTACGGAACCGAGCTGTGGGTCAAAGAAACCAGGGGTGAGGGTGTTGGTGCCGGATTTACTAGTCAAGAACCTTGGGAGGATGGCATTCATGCATGCGATAAAGGCGGCATCACGAACAGTAGCCATGCGGCGGATGCCGGCTCCCTTCAATCGAGTGGGGAGGTGAAGCATGCTGCGCGCCCTGTCCACTGCATCCTCGCTTAAGGTAGCCACCTCCGCTGCCTTGGGGTCGGGGTCGTGCAAAAGCTCCGCCAAGAAATCGGTGACCACCGGATTGGTGTCGGTGCCGTACGTGGAGGGGTCAAAAGAAACCCCTAGCACCCGCTCGACCGCCGCGAGGACGGTGGCATCCACCGCCTCCGCAAAGGCCTCCACCTCGGACGGAAGACAATTGCGGAGCCAATACCCCGCTTTGTGTTGCATGCAATGCTTGAGCAGGGCCCATGCGTGGTGATGCAGGGCGTGGGTGTACCGACGGCTGGGCTTGGTAGATAGGAGCTTGCTCAGGCTAGCGTCCACCTCCTCTCGTAGCTCCTCCGCCTTGCCGCGCATGTACGCCTGCACATACATACTCTGGCGATCCGAGCGGCACGTTGAGGACCGCGATGCCGTGATGGCCATTTAGCTCGGGCCATTCGATGTCGGCCGGAGCCTCACGCCGCGCGGCCTCCATGTATGCGATGTACGCCTGCATCTTGTCGAAGCGCACCTCCAGCCCCACGGACGCCTTGATGGACGTGCGGAAGGCGTGAAGAGCCGGCCAAACGTGCTCCGGAATGCCCACCAAAAATCCATCGTCGGCGTTGAAGCGCGCCGCCCCGTCATTGACCTCCAACGTGCTACCACACTGCTGCACTTCGGGGTGAATCGCGACGCAAAAGGAAGTCGTGGCCAAAGGTGCGCCCTATTGCACGCCGTCCTCCGACCGCAGAGGGGCGGACCGGTTGTCCACGACCAGATACGAATCCGTGGAGAGGGAGGCTAGGAGCCCAGGAATGACAGGGTGTAGTGGAGAGCAATCGATGTGGCGTTGGATGATGGTGCGGTTACCCCTGGCAGGGTTACCCCGGGTACAGTAGGCCGTGCTGGTATAAGCAGTAACGAGCGCGGATATGATGACGATGATTCGTCGCTACGAAAAGCCGAATAGCAGTACCCTGTAGCAGCGCAGTCGAAACGCTGCTGGCGCCGACAAACGACGGATGCAAATATACAGTGAGTATTTAAGTGAATATTATCCTCATCAGTTAGTCGCTAGTATCCCCGGTGATCGGAGATTCTAAAGTCTCAATACACAGACGATATAAATTGACTTGATGTCGCGCGACCATATTTTACCCATGGGTGCGGCCGCGAGTTCCTCGCCCGGGCAGCGGCCGCCCGTAATCCACCTGGAGGAGGCGCTTCCTCAGAGCTCCGTCCTCGAGTTCCGCCCTCCCTAATCAGGCGCGCAACAAGTAGCAGCTATGTGTACCGTTACGGCGGTACGCACCGGGCGCAGGACGACCGTCCGACACTACAAGACCACTACCGGACAGCAGGCTGTGCGATAGTTGGATCAACGGAGCCAATATCGGAGCGGCAACAACAGCTGCCCTGCTGCGAGAGACACCTAGGTCGGGATCGCCCCCCCCCCCCCCCCCCCTGCCCCCCGCCCCCCGCCCCCCTTCGCGAGCCGGCCGACATGGAGGAGCGCGAGGCCGCGTCCGACGACGACCTGCGCCTCCTGCGAGAGGCCATACGGCTGTCGCAGGAGGCGCGCACCCGGGGAGATCACCCCTTAGGCGCGATACTGGTGGGGCCGGACGGCAAGGTACTGCTGGAAGCGATGAACACAGTGAACACTTCGGTATTGCCCCCCCCCCCCCCCCCCCCCCCCCCCACCTTCCCGTCATCGTGGCCGCCCACAAGACCGCTATCTAACGTGCACAGCTAGCCTCGATTACTTCGCGTTATCGCGAGGGATGTTCCCCGGTTCCCAGCACTGAGACGGCCGTTCGCTGCGTTCGCTTCCAAGGGCGACCGCACTGGGCACGCAGAGCGCAACCTGATGACAGCGGCATCGCTCAAGCACAACGCGGAGCTCCTATCACGCTGCACGATGTACACCAGCGCGGAGCCATGCGTAATGTGCGCAGGCTCGGTGTACTGGGCCGGCATGGGGCGGGTTGTGTACGGCCTGAGCGAGCGCGCCTTGAAGGACCACATCGGCCCGCACCCCGACAACCTCACACTTGACCTGCCGTGCCGAACTGTCTGGGACGCGGGCCAGCGGCCTGTGGCGGTGGTCGGCCCGCTGCTGGAGGACGAGGCGATGAAGCCGCATGATGGCTTCTGGACCTCGCCCACTGCCTAGCCCACTGCTCACAGCGGCCTGGTGTTATGGCGTGCGGCCCACAGCACTGGCAACAGGCTTCATAGGGCTATTCCCCCATGCACGCGAGAGGCACATGCCAGCAGTAGCCTTCGGTGTCTCCAGCCCAGGACGTCCATTAATTCGCCAATATATCATTTTGACATATTCTGCACACAAATTGAAAGACTGTGCTGTCGCTGTGTTATGTGGATGAGCGAGAAGATGCACACATATTTAAATACAGATGCAAATATGTATATGAATGTATGCAGATGTGGATGTGACGGTCGGCTACCTCTAGGAGTTCCAGACTATGCAGGGCGTGGAGTAATGGCTGGGGATGATTCCCAAATTCCCACTGTTTCTACACTGCTTTCAGTAACGAAGCGACTCAGGGACTGCGCCATTGCCATGTCAGTGTCGCATGATCACATACACTGAAACATCTCCTGAGTGTTTCTGCATGTCGCATTTTCTGAGGATCCCAAAACACTTTTACAGGGCGCGTTGTTTTCTATTCTACCTCAGGCCCTATACATCTCGCCCACCGCTCTAACGACCAGAGCGCCTGTGTGCTTCGGCATATCTATAAGATTTTGTGGGTCCGGCCTTTTGATGCTCCCCACATGCCATGCAAAGTCCCACGCACTGCACGTCTTGCCCTCACCTCGCCATTAAGTGTGAGCGCGAGAACCGATAAACCGCCTTCATTGCCGATGCCCGGGACGCACGTGTGTGCTTGACACCATACTGCATACTAGTTTTGAGCTCTCAGAGCTCAGACAGCTGCTAATGGCTGGCATACAGTCATGCTGTCACGGTGTCCGGCATCGAGTCCTGTAGTCGTTCTGCCTGGTTGGCGCTGCCGTGATACACTATACCGAGTTGTGCGCTTCAATGAACTTTGAAGTTGCGCATATTAACAAAATCCTGACCAGCTGCATCTGCAACAAATATAAAGGGCATGACATAGCGCATAATGTACATGGGTACATGTGTTGGGCATCTTGGATTACATCGTCATAACAAATAATGTACCGCATCGGTACTTCTCAGCGTACTCACTGGCAAGTGGTTATATGGCATACTTTGTGGCATGTCAACACAAGACAGGTTCAAGGTCCAGCCCGAAGTCATGATCGCGGTGGCGGTTCGAGTACCCATGTCCCTCATCACTAACACATATCAGCAGCATACAACATATGCCCGCACCTGTTGTGCGAGGTACGTGCCATGATAAATGATTGATAGGTCGTTGCTGCACGTGATGATGCCACCCACCCTTGTTTAACTTTAACAAGCATTTTGGTCATATCGTCCGCCAGCCTCACGCGTAGTTTAGGCAAATAAGCCGCAAGCCTGACTGGATGGGTCCCCAACATCCATCAGGGTGTAATGTGCAGATCAGCGGATACTGCCATTTGCAATGTACCAGGTAGCGACGGTACCCGTTCTGGTACCGCGTATCGTCGTCTGCTTTTTTCGCAAGTGATGCGACTGCATCACCTGAGCACGACATATGGTAGGCTCGTACGAGCACCGCGGTGCCGTACCAGCGGGGAACTGTTACTGTAAGCGGTTTGTAATTCACGTGTGTTTCGATGGCGTGCTGTAGCAGCGACTCGAGCGATTATCTCCTGATGCTCGAACGACTACGACCGATCGGGAGTGAGCGCTGCTGCTGCGCACGCTGCGCACATGCCTAGCGAAGCTCAACTGCAGTCCGTCGGGGGCGTTCCAGCTCAGTCAATAATAATACGGCAGTTCAATAAAGTTTTCAAACCGCCGCCTAGTTCAAATTTAAAAGGATTGGTTCAAATGCTGGTCAGAACAGAGTACGAGTACCGTCCGCGTATCACTACTAGTCGGTAGTGATGACTAGTCGCAAGTACTGGTACAATGTTGTTCGAGCGCGGCGTGCAGCAATACGAGTACAGTAGCGACTACTACGAGGAGGAGCGACTATCCCGTTCTACGAGGAGCCGCCATGCTACGAAACAGTGAAACACGGTTGACCAGCGCCGTCAGCAGTATATCGGTACAGTAGTCGAATAGTCACGAATAGCGACGACAATACAAATAATCCTTCCCCTTCTTGATATGTTGCAACTGCATGTCGTGGCCGCGCGCAGCTCCACGTAGTGGATGGCGCGTCGTTCAAAACGGACGACGACGAATGCGGGCAGCCCGAACATACAGCAGGTTATACAGCAGGATCCTTAGTGGCCCCTCACGTACGGGCGGTACGCTACCAGCACCTGAAGTGTGAAGAAAGGCAGCACGGGGGGCCCTTCACGCGAAAGGCCCCGCGCGCGCGACGAGCGACGTACTACTGGCACCTGTAGTATTCGGGCAGCTCGGCGGCAAGCAAGCAGCAGAACAACGTCAATACACAAAACCAATCCCCGGCCAGCCGCTGAACAGCACCGCCCACCCGCACGAGGTCGAGGACTCGACACAGCAATAGCAAATTCAGAGAACAAGTTATTCCAAAAGCCAGCATAGTCATAAGTCAATGTTCGCGGCGGCACCGCTGCCTGTGCGCGAGAGCAGCGCGGGCGGCGCCGTGCTGCGCGAGCCGGATGCGGCCCTCATGAGCGCGCCGCGCGCACCAACTACCCCCTTCGACGAGCGGGCGCCCTCCGCGACCGGCATTCAGCGCGCCCAGAGCGTGGAGCTTCCGCCCCTGCCCCGGCCTGCGGGCCAGCCGGCCTCTGCCGCCGCCCACTACGCGTCTCGTGGCGAGGAAAATGGCGGCGGCACGAGCAGCGAGCCCGGGGCGGCGCGTCCCGCACGCTCTAGCTTGGACGCGTCGGCGCCCCAGCCGTCCAGCCTTTCCCGCCTGCGCTTCACTTCCGATACGCCCGGGACGGTGAGCCCCCCCCCCCCCCCCCCCCCCCCCCCCCCTTCGCGCACGCACGCCCGTCAAGCCCTCGTCCTTGCGCCCCCTGATGTGTCGGGCAAACCCACGCGGGTCTCCGCGGTTTGGGCGAACACTGTGTCGGGCGCTCGGCCGCCCGGTCTGCCCCGGACGAGATTTTTTTTTCCATTTTGAGTAACACACTTGTACTCCTCCTGCGCCCAGGCAAGCGAGGTCTCCAGCTCCGCCTCCAGCCCCTTCGTGAGCCGCGCGGGCAGCATTGTGTCGCTTACGGAGCCAGCGGAGGTGGGCACATGGACGCTCAAATGCGTACGGGGCGGCATGGCCTCCAGCCCCGGCTGTAGGTCGTACATGGAGGACCGCCAGGTGGCGGTGCTGGACCTCGCGCCGCAGATGCCTAACTATGACGCGGCGGAGTTCCCGCAGACGCGCGCCTACTTCGCGGTGAGCCCCCACCGGCTGAGTGGCGCAGTCCCCGATCACATTGACGCTCGCAAAGGACGTCCAGCATTCCGGCCTACTCCCCCCCCCCCCCCCCCACCAAAAAAAAAAAACAAAAAAAAAAAACAAAAAAGCGCCCAGCCCCCGTGCAGCGCAAACGTGGCCAGCCTAACCATCCACCATCCACCATCCCCCGCACGCAGGTATTTGACGGGCACGGCGGCTCGGACGCGGCGCAGTTCACGGCGGACCACCTGCTGGCGAACATCCTGGCGGACGCCAGCTTCCCTGACCAACTGGAGAGGGTGCTGGTGCGCCCCCCCCCCCTTCCTTCGCGCCCTTCTCACCCAATAAAGGACACAGGTCTCCCTTCCGTATCTCGAGCAACCACAACCACCCAAACCAAGCTCCAGCGGCCCGCATCTAGTTGTTTGCACAGTACCCATGCCGGGAACAGCGTTAGCGGCGAGATCGTGGAATGATGGGGTAACCCCTCGGGGCTTTATGTTTTCAGTGACGAGTTTACGAGCAGGCGGGTGCAGAGGGGGGGGGCGGGGGGGGCGGGGGGGGGGGGGCTCTCACTTGAGGTCCGGGGCCGGAGCTGTGTAGGAAGGTTGCTGAACATGGCTGACTTGCGTGGGGCGCGGGTGCAGACGGGCGCGATCGCCAAGACGGACCAGGTGTTTGAGCAGCAGTGGGCCGCGGGCGACCTGGCGGACAGCGGCACCACCGCCCTCGCGGCGGTGCTATGGGGCCGCATGCTCACGTTTGCCAACCTGGGCGACTGCCGCGCGGTGGTGTGCCGCCGCGGCAAGGCGCACCCCATCACGGTCGACCAGAAGCCGACCGACATCGGCGAGGCGGAGCGCATCGCGGAGGCCGGCGGCCACGTGTGCTGCGAGGGCTACCTCAACGGCGTGCTGGGCGTGGCGCGCGCCATCGGCAACTGGCACGTCATGTGCGACGAAAACACCCTCCTGAAGGTAGCCCCGCAGCCCACCGCCACGGCTGTGCGTAAGCCCAGTTGGACCCAACATAGCTCAACTTCAGTTCCTATTCACAACGGAACCATAGTAACGTTCAGGTTGATGGCTCACCTGGTCGCTTAGCACCACTTATGTCAACCAGGTTACATAAACTTGCGCAGCTTCCGTCGCCTCAGAGCAGTACTTCTGGCATCAGCAGTCGCAGTGCCGTGCCACGTAAGCAGAGTACCAGCCTAAGTAAAACGCCGCGCCGAGTCTCGAGGGCCGAGGCGAGAGTACTCGCCGGTACAGTACGGGACCCGGTGTGGTATGCCGTTCAGTCTCCGATGGCGATGTCCGCATATGCAGCGTTGCTGCGCTTGTTGCGCATGCAGTGCTGCGCATTGCTGCACAAGCCGCAAGCCATAGCAGCCTATATTATCCAACCAGCCCTCATTTCCCAACCGGTCAGTGATACACTGCGCCGCGGTTAGCCCCGACGCACCAGCGCCGGGAGCCAGCGGCCCGCCCGCTGAACATGACAAACTGACAATTGCTCTCGACTCGGTATGGATGACCAGTAGGCACGGGCAGTCGGTATGGCAGCCGCCCGTTCTGCTGACGAGTTTGCTGTTATGGATGATGGGCGGACACATTCTCTAGGGGATTCGTTCGTCCCTGCTCCTATATATAGCTGTGTTATGCATGACTTTTCAGTGACTTGTGTTTGTCCGAAAGTTCCTTGAATTCCGGGGGGTAGCTTAACTTAATGAACTAGTGACTTGATCAAGTCGAACAACGTAGCTTTAGGTTACTTGTGCACAGCCCTGCACCCCACCCCCATACCCCATGCCACACGCGGGCCGGGCGGTCAGCCCTAGGAAACCCTAAAACAAGAAACACACTTGCATCTTTAACTTGCGATACCAAACAATCTTGGCATTTTTTGTATTCATCACGGAGTGGGCGTCCAATGTCAAGGGCCCGGGTGTTAGGGTGGATTTTCAGAGGCGGCTTGTGAGCCAAAATGCTAAACCCGAATTCGAAATAGAAAAAACAATAACTTGGGCCCTCCGCCCACCCGGTGCCCTGGCGACCTATCTACCGGTGATCCGTCAATCAAAATATTTTTGTTTCCCTATCAACGGCCGGGCTGAGGGAAAGACTGGATGAAGCTTACATGGGGAGAGAGGGGGGGGGGAGATTTCGGTGCTGGCGGCGGCCTCTTGACACGCCGTGTGTGCGGGTGCCCGCAGCGCAAGACGGGGCTCACCGGCTCCGGGAGGCTGCTGACCGAGGGGCCGCTCATCGCCGTGCCGGAGGTGTCGACGCACCGCATCACGCCGGACGATGAGTTCATGGTGCTCGCGACTGACGGCCTCTGGGACGTGTACACGAGTCAGCGGTGCATTGAGGAGGCGCGCATGAAGCTGCAGGTGCAGCGAAGCGGGATGGACCCTCCCCCCCCCACCCCACCCCCCCTTTCCTGCCGTTGAGATGTAGTTATTACACCCCTTTGTTTATACACCTTTTACACCATTTTTCGCCTTAACCCCCCCCCCCCCCCCCCCAACAATACACAAACACACCACTTTTTGAAGAAGGTGGTATGTTAAACAGCTGACATCAAAACATACCACACGGAATTTCCGACGCGAAGGACAACTCGCATGACTGTTGAGACGAGTGTGTTCAACATTGGCAAAGCATGCTGATACGACCCCCGCTCTCTGCCCTGGTGTGATGGCCCACAGGAGACCAACGACCCGCAGGCCTGCGCGGAGCACCTGGTGGCTTCGGCGCTGCAACGCAACACCGCCGACAACGTGAGCGTGCAGGTGGTGTGCTTCGGCGAGGCGGCGCCGCCGCAGCGCCGGCCGTCGCTCTTTGCGCGCAACCTGTCGGTCGAGGGGCTCAACAAGCTGCGGGAGGCGCTAAACGAGACGCCCGCGCCGTCGCCGTCCGCCGGCCTTGGCGCCACGCCGCTGGGCGGCGCCATCCACCCCCGGCCGACCCTATGAACCTTAGCCCCCACCAAGTCGACCCCCAATCCGTCCGAGTCGCTTCACTCGGCGGATGGCACCAGAGCCCGCCGCGGCAGATGACACACCTTGAAGACACAGATTATCGACAAACGGCGGCGACTTTTTGGTTAGGTTTGAAATAAGGCCCAACTTAATTCCAGTTTCAGGCTCCGCCGGCCCCTGTTGCGGAGAAAATGATTCTTTTTATTGCGCCTGCATACCCAGTAAGGGTAGTCCAAGCCACCCAGACAGACAGAACCCCCACCCCCCTCTCCTCTCCCCCGTAGCGCGCCCGCCCGCCTGCCCGCCAGCGCTCGCATTGGGCCGCCTGCGGGCCAGCCAGCGGCGCGCTAGCCAGCTAGTGAAACTTGATATTGTAGATCTTGGACACCTCGAGCATGCCCTCCTTCTCCTTGTCAAAGCCGTGGAAGGAGCGCTGGTCGTTGATCTCGCGGCTGCGGGGCGCCACAGACCGCAGCAATATCTTAAATTAATGCGGCTCGCGGGGCGCACAGATAGTGACATGATGGTTTGCGCCACCGAATAACATACTATTCGGTGCTGTGTGCGCGGTGCAATCTGATAGTTCCCCCGTAAACCCTAAACTGTAACGACAGGTTCTTCCAACCTGTTTTCGCATCAGCATCCAAAACAGCGATGGTGTGTATCGACGCGCCGAACTTGATTCTTTTTCACCCCCGGACAGGACTGGCAACAGTGAAACCCCACCACTCTACGATGGTCGTTTGGGCAGCGACGTAGTTATTACGGAAAGCCCCGGGTAGGAGACGCTCCGTTGTATTCCATCCGTTCCGTTAAAGAGACGCTCTGTTATACTAATCAGCAAATTATCGAAGCGTTCCGCAGGACTAATTCCGTCATTCTGATGCAAGAATAACCGGGTTATTATTGTGGTATAGTGTACCGGCACCCTCTCCCTAGTGCCGAGATGAGGGCATGCCGACGCTGCCGAGACGGCCAGACAGAATTGAGACGGCGATGCTGCAGGAATGCACGTGGGCGAGTGACGCCAAATCAGTCGAACAACCATCAATCAACAGTGGCACGTACTTGAAGTAGTAGTTGTTCTCGGTGACGTCCCCCTTGGTGTGCTTGTAAAAGTAGTACGCCTTGCCGACGGAGCGGTGCCGCGCGCGCTTGAAGCTCTCGCCCGCGAGCGACCAGCCGATCCCGTAGACGTCGAGCGAGCGGCACACGTGCAGCGCGGTGTAGAAGGACATCCAGCCGGTGGAGGGCACGTAGGGCGGGAAGGGGCCCACGTGGCGCCACGCCATCAGGTGGGAGTCCTTGAAGGCGCGCAGCGACATGCGCGTCACCAGCAGCGCCGCCCGCGCCTGCTCCAGCTGCTTCACGGTTGCAAACTTGTCTACAGGGGGCGGGTGCGCACACGGGCAAGAGCAGGTGCGTCAGCCGCCAGCATGGCGTGGCGTGTGAGCGGGTGTCCCACCGAAATTACGCTCGCCACGCCCACGGTTCGGGTTCGTTGTATATTATTATGGTTTTCGACCCGCTAGCAAATAAGGATAAACCATATAAATGCCAAATATAGGAGGCGGCTGGCCGTCTGGCATGCGCATGATACGGATGGTGCCCAAGACTGCCAACATCTTGGCTGCACAGACGAAGAATTCGCGCACTAGTGGACTGTGGCACAGAGTCTCCTGTGTTCCTACTGTTTCGTGCAAGGCATATTTGCCCCCAACCCAAGTCAGTGCTACGAACAATGTCACCCCACGATATCATGCTTTGGATGAGTACCTTATAACTAATCAGTCTGTAAGACTGGAAGTTCGGCAATTAGAAATAGAATACAAATCGAAATAGACAATGCGTTGATGCGATAGGTTGGAGTTTTTGGAAAGGAAACTGACATACATCTTAGTTGTATTGCGAATCGGTTTGGGATAGCGCAAAGTTGTTTTTAGAGTTTGTACTTTCATTGGGAATCGTTTTTTGGGGAAGTATGCGGTCATTGCTATTATTGTGCCTGATAACGATACAGGAATGCGGACCGATGCACAACGATAAGATTACGTTAATTCTATTACGCCCGGAACGCGATCACGGGTATGTGATTACTCCTGGCATTCGTTTGTACATTATATAATGATTTTTGCCGCAATACTGCAGACATGAAGGAGTTGGTAATCCATACTATCGCATCCAAACAATCTATTGCGATGGAACTTCGTCAGCAATAAGAGAACATGAGAGTAGAATAGTAGCAGAAAATGATAGAAATAGAAAAAAACGCTACAATGGTGGCAAAACACGGCCAGGCACCGCCGGCTGATTTTTTTGCCACCTACGCGCTGACTTCCCTGCGAAGAAGGAAACCTCCACCGTCGCCCCCTGGGGGTTGAATGAAACACACGAAGTATCTATCACGGACTATCACGGGTCAATGATGCAAGAAGGTTCATAATTTTAGCGACCTGCGAGCCCCGGTCAAGTGCCACTGGAAGCGCAGGGCAGACACCGCAGTGCGCATGTGACGCGCGAGTGCCTAGACCCAGTGGCGGTTCGAGCGGCCCAATGGGGGTGAGAGATGGCTCCGTCACCTGCTTTACCGCCAAAGTTGGGCGGCGGGCCGGCCATGTTTCTGGGCTTGTTCTGCGGCGGCCACATCATGATCAGGCCGCCGCGGTCCATGCGCAGGTACTCCGGGATGTTCTTCTCCCGCAGGTGCACGTCGTGCATGATTCGCATCTGCGCGCGCACCACACGGGCGGCTCAGCGGCGGCGGCCGACATACACATCACCACCGCACCAACACATCTTGCGCATGCGCCCAGGCAGGGCGGGACCCCCCCCCCCTTCCTCCCTCCCCCCCTCACCGTGGTGCGCTTGCCCACGTCCCGCTCGTAGCCGTACGTCGGCGCATTGTTGAGTCGAATCACGGCCTCGTGCTTGTCAATGACGTCCCCCCAACGTGCGCCTCTGCGCCAGCAGGATCAGCTCACGTTACGACCGGCCGTGCCGCGGATCAAAGCCTGGCTGCACCTTTTATCTAGTGCTTATATTGGCAGTCGTGTAGCAATGTTCGATGTCATATGCATTGTTCTTCATGATGCTGTGCGTGCAGGCGTTCCGAGCTGCCTGGCTCCACCTCAGCTACAGCACCTCCAGCCGCCCCCCCGCCCCCCCCCCCCCCCCCCCCCCCCCCCGGCCCCCAGGCCGCGCGCACGCCCCTGGGCCTCCGCACCTGAGCACCCCCGACGAGCCGACCAGCGCGCACGTCTTGAAGCATGGCGCCTTGAAGGCACGCGGGATGCGGGGGTTGCGATACATCGTGTAATTTCGAGACAGCAGCTCGTACGCCTGTGGGGAACACAAGGCGGCGTCAAATGCAGGAGCGGCGGGGTGTGATGCAGTTGTCCATAAAGCTGTGCATACAGTTGTGCAGTTATTCTGTACTAAGGATAATTCAATACCAGATTTCGTGTTAATTCCCTGGGTACACGGGTTAAAGAAATTGTTTTCCTTGTGTCTGAGGGGAGGGGGCGAAGAGACTGTGTGGACAATGCGACTGCGTACGCACTGTCTAGCGGCCGTGTGACAGGTGCAAGCACCCACCATCACTTTCGCGCATGTGAGCACAGATTCACACTCACCCTGGGCACCATCCGCGTGGTCTTCCCGCGGGCGTAGGGGCTCGCCGGCTGCAACAGCTCCCCGACGCACTCCTTGTTCTCCATCGCGCGCAGCAGCGCCGCCGTCCCCTCCCCCTCGGAGCTGCCCGCCGCCCGGGCGCGGGTTCGCAGGGCGGAGCCCATCTTGGCATAGTAGTCCCCTGCCGGCTGCCCGTGCGCCGCCCCGAAGCTCCCCAGTAGTGCCAGCAAGCCAAGTGCGCGGAGCACCGGCGCTGCCGCCATGCTAAGACGACGAGTCCCTTTGATGGATACTCCTTTAGCCTTGAATAGCTTAGCCTCTCTTCCGTGCACTTACCAGCGAGGACTCATGCTTGTACCCCAAGGGCGAGGCAGACTAGGCACGCTGCCGCCAGCCTGGTCCTCCTCCGCGATACGCCCAGGCACGGGCACTTATCTGTGGCACGGTTGACTCTGGGGCGTCGTCACGGGCGGCGGACCTCTCCCCCCCTCCTAACCCCCACCTGCGCAGCCGACCCCCCTCGGCCACCAGTACGGGACGGCGCAGCGGCGGCTAAAGTGGCGACGACCCGGACGGATCGGCGGATATAGCACCGCGCTTGACGCCGTTGCGCACTGGTAGTCGTACTGTGGACTTGTGGGTGCTATCCTCCTCCTGGTACAGAGTTGGTTACTGCCTAGTCTATGCTGTAGTAACGAGGTTGTCAGCGCAGTCTGGACGGCGTGGCGGGGCGTCGTGCAGGCCGCCGGGTGTACCTGTAAGGGGCCTGCCGATGCGCCGACAATCGTCCATAATAGAAAATAATCCAGGAGCAGCGCCCAGTAGTAGCGCACCATCCTTATTAAGGATTATTGCGCTATGAGATACTCGAACCCAGGCCAGCGCAGGCAAAATATATTGAGGCCGATCATGGACCGCCGATACAAATTATCGCGGTCAACGACTGCTGGAGTGCTGACGCGACGAATCGACTACGGTACGACCAGGGGTAACCCCTGGTACTCGTGCAACGACGCTTGGGATGTACAGTAGGCTTTTTCCTTCCCCAGTACTTTCCGTGGATTCTCTTGACGCTCTCCCTGTAACCAAAAAGGATACGCTTGGGATGGCGGGCTGCGCTCCGTCACAACATGGTGATCGTAGGAGGAGGTGGTAGGCGGAGATCGTGGGCGAATCCTAGGCGAATATCGTACAGGCGAAATGCGAACAGACGAATCTAGTCGGCATTCATTCGGCAATGATATGTGCCGGCAGTGCGAGATCCTTGCATGTACGGCAGGAAACAGCAGGCAAAATATTGAGCTTGTCCGAATTCATGGAATCCTGTAGACAAGTTCATGGCGTTTCCTCATTATGGTGCTGCTAGTGCCGGCAGGTCCAGGCAAGTGAGCTGCTGTAGTTCACGCTGCTACGCGACAGCAGCGCTCAGGGGCACCCAAGGCGGCTTGGTTGTACTGCATTGGTCCCAAGTAAAAAAGAGCGAACGAAAGCAGCTGGCGATCTACATGCGATTAGTTTACAGAGCCAATGGCAAAAGCTGGCCTACAAGGGTGGGGCTGGGGTGTGTCTTGATTGGTGTACAGGTGGCCAGCATAAAACAGGGGGGGGGGGGGGGGGGTCTTATATCTTCAGAGGTGGCAGCCTTGGTGGCGTGAATCCGCCGTCGCTTCTTCCGCTGCCAGCTGCCGGTGGTATACAGTGCTGCCATTTATTCAGCGGGCGCGGAAGGAGGCAGAGCACAACAGTGGGGGTGGCGCTCCTGGGCTGGGCTGGTGCTGCCTATGGTACACACATTCAAATAGTTGCCAGCAGCCAGCCACGTGGCCGACCCCGCCTTGTGGCGCCATCAACCGATGTGGTAGTGTCGAGCCATAAGAGTACACGTACATGAGCGGGGGCAAGTCGCGGTCACGAGGTTACTGCTTGCCGGAGCCGGGCGAGGAGGTCTTTTGCGCCTTCTGCGAGCGCGGCGGGGGCTGGAAGCCGCCGCGGGCGTTGAGGGGCCGGTTGACGCCGTGGGTCTTGAGGTAGATGCCGCACGCGTTGCACATGACGAGACCGCTGACCTTGTCCTTGCGCCAGAGCGGCGTCTTGTCGGTGTTGCAGTTGGCGCAGCGCGTGTCGGGTCCGTGCACCACAGGGGAGCGCGTGTTGAGGCTGCTCTTGGGGCGGGCGCTGGGCACCTTGGGAGCCGCCTCCTCCGGCTCCTCCGACCCCGAGCGCCTGGGCGGCTTGCGCTTGCGCTTGTGGCTGCTGCCTGGGGCCGCCAGCGCCGTCGGGTCGCCACTGCTGCGCGGAGCCACTGTGGCGCCGCTCTGCCTCACGGCTGGGGCCAGGGCTGCCCCAGTGCTCCCTCTTACCTGTAGGTCCATACGCACCACGGCATCAGCGGATGGCAACATGGCGCAGCCCATAACGAGCATCCAACATGTGCAAGGTATGTCTTTACCAGTCACAAGTAGATACATGACCTCTTGCAGCCGGTCTGCAACCAAATGGCATGGGCAGGCGGGGCTGAAGGGGGCGCACGTCAAACAGGGGCGACACGCTCTCCACCGCACGCTGCCGCATTCGCCGCAGCGCCTCCACTGCGCCATGAAAGTCCTCGGGGCCCAGGCTGCTCAGCGTCTCAATCAGCTGACGAGTGCGCAGCTGCGAGACGGAGGCGGCGGGTCAGCTCAGGCCAGGGGATACGATCGCATGGGACCTAAGCACATGCGCTCCGCCCATTCATAATGCTGGGAAACGCAGCCGTGGCCTCCGGCAGCCCACCTTTGGGTCCACCTCGCCGGGCGGCGGCGTCTCCACGGCTGCCATGCCGCTGCTGGTGCCTTGGTCCGCGGCTTTGGCGACCGGCATAAACAGGGACTCCGAGAGACGGCCAGCGGAAGCCCAGCGCTCCGTGGGGGCCGCGGTGCCAGGGGCCGCGGAAGTAGCAGCGATCAGGCCGCCGGGCAGAGGCCGGGCGGGCGGCTCGGCAGCCTGGCTTGCCTTGGGCTGCGCGTCGAGGGGCGGCGCAAGCGATGAAGAGTCAGACGGCATTGCGGGCAGCAGATAGCCCATCCGCGCACATTGCTAGAGGCAGGCCCGAGACGCACCTGCGACTGCGGCTGCTGCTCGTCTTCGTCTCCCTGCTTGCGGGGGGTGCCGGGCGCCTGGGGCTGAGGGGGCGGCGCCGGCTGGCCGTGGCGGAGCCGCCGCACTACAGCGAGGCAAGAGTCCAGCGGGGGCTCGGCGCCGTCCGCCGCGCCGGGTGGATGGAACAGCCAACAATCCTCGTCGTCCGCCTGCGTGACGCAGTCCCATCCTTGTGCTGCTAGGGCTGGCCAAAGGTGGCACCAGAAGATGTCCAGCAGCGGCGAGGGCGACTGCGATGGAGTAGAGGAAAGAAGTAGAAAAGGGGGGGGGGGGGGGGGGGGGGGGGGTCAGGACCGAATGGGCAAAAATCAAAACGTAAATTTGCAATTTTCCCTAAAACAGACACGCCGCATCTCCCAGAATATACCGCCTGCTTCTACCTGGAAGTGGTATGCTCCCTTTTTATTTTCTATTTTCTGCGTAGGGGTTCGGTTTTTGGGGGGGGGGAGAGCAGTGTATTGCTGTTTGGGCTTAATGTGGGTTCCTCGGAGCACGCTCAAGCTACTTGGGCCTGATTCGGGGATACCCAGGTCTGGCAGCGCAGGCCCCGTACCTCCTCTAGCGTCTGCAGCAGGCCGTCGCTGAGGGGGTCACCCTGCAGGCGCTTCCGCATGTCCACCTCATTCACCCGATTTAAGCTCTCCTGCAGGCTCAGACAACCAGCGTTCAGGTTATGTTGCCTCTTAACATGAAGACGCGGCGAGATGCGTGCTGCCTCCTCAATGGAATGCAGGGGCACTCTGTGTGCATGCGAACCGCAGCCGCTGCAAACCTGGGTGGGCAGCTCGATTGCGGCGACCACGTTGTCCAGGCCCACAATACTCTGCAGCCTCTCGATGAATTCATCCAGCGGCAGCTTCTTGTCGTTGAGCTGGTTGATGACAGGGTACACCTCTGACAATTTCTGCAAGCTTAGGCCTGCGTTTGAAGCATAATGGGCATTAAGGAGTTTGTATCAGTACTTGCTGCAGCACGTGTAGAAGACAGCGCTGGCGCGGGATTGATATTGCAGCATGCATCTTGTTGCCGGCGAGAGGCGAGCCCGGGGGAGTTGTAAAGAGCAATCGACATGCATGCATTGCGGATTTCGGGAATGCGGGAGGCGAGTCGTCGGGAGGGCTGGGAAAGGCGAAAAAGGCGGGACCGCTTACAGTCGCGCAGCTTGGCGAGCATTGCCGATTGCCGCTGTCCCGTGACGAGAGCCTCCCGCTTGAGGCCCCACTGCTGGCTGGCACGCAGCCAGGTGCGCGCCTGGACGCTTTGCCTGAAGCTGCGATGAAAAAATAGCACGACCTCGGGAAGCTGTGGCAGAGCGGGCGTTCGCGCGTCAGGAGCGAGCAAAAGGCGATGCAGGAGGCGACGACTCGATGAGCAGAGGCGCAGCGCAGGGGAATTGTACTCATCGTACGGGACTCGGGCACACTACTAATCTCTACTCATTTGTTGTCCGCGCCGAGAGCGGCGTGGCGCGGCATCGCGGTGAAGCAGTCGCTCGTCGGCGTATGCAGAGCACGCAAACCTGCCTCGACATAATCGCTATATGTACATGTATATATATTATATAAATAGCATATTAATAACAAGCCCGCGGAAATACGACGGAAAGAAAATGAATTCGGAAAATTTATACGTCAGCGCATCATATGCGTGCAGGAAACCACAGGCAGCGTTGCTGGCACTGCCGCAGTGCGCTGGCGCCCGTTTACGCGGCACCCAAACCCCTATTCAGCCGTTATGAAGCGACGAAATGTTTCCAGCGACGATACCGGGGGCTGTCGGCGAGGAAGATGCTGCGACGGAGTGTTGAACCAGATGCTGACGCGCACCGCGCTCGCCAATTCAGGCGCGGAGACGGAAACCATACATGATTTACGCAATATGCATCAGTATCGGAAATACACCGCGCAGCAGCGACGTCGAGGGCTGGCGCGCCCACGGTGCGCGATTCCGCCAAGGCGCTCGATTCCACGCTACCACACCACATACTCGCGCAGTGGCGGAGGTAATGGCTGCGCGTGTTCTGATCACGTCGCGAAGACGGCTATCGACTCCCCGTTGCACGGTAGTGCATGACGGTAACTCGGAATATGTTTCAAGCTGAAATATTTTGAAAGCAATATAATTGGGTAGTTTGGTCGCTAGTAGTGGCGGTATGTATACGGTATCGAAAACCTGCCACCAAGCGCGCCGGTCAGTGCTGCTGTTAACGGACGCAAAGTACTGCCAGCAAACGCGCTTGCCGGAGAAGGCGCTGAAGGAGTGGGGGCTCACCGTCTTGGTGCCCACCAGGCGCTGCACCCGCCGCAGCTCACGACCGAACAGGTAGACGCCTAGCTTGAAAGCTCCAAGCTCCGTAGTGCTCCATTCTCCGGCGGGCCCTGCTCGTGCCGGCTCATTGAGGGGGGCGCCTGCCCGGGCTCCACTGTCTGCCTGTGCGGTGGGACTACCGGAAACTACGGCCGGACGGAACGCGGCGCCACGTGAGGATGCCAGGTCAGCAGGCGACCGTGGGAAGCCGCCCCGCGCCACCGCCGCCTCGGCCGCGGGGGTGTTGGGAAGCGCCATAGGCATACCAGGGTCGCATTGCTCAGCACTGCCTTGTCGGAACGTGGCGAGCCTGGGGGTGCGAATGGCCGGCGTGGCGAGCTGGCGCGCGCTTTTTGGGTCCTGCTTTTCCGAGACGATGGGAGGGTCCGACGACGGGCGGACAACGTGTGCCGCCGCAGCGCCATCGTCGGGCAATCGAACGGACGAAATGCTGGCCGTTTGATGGCCAGATTGAGTACGAGCAGCGGTCGGAATAGCGGTACCCGTACGTTGCTCAGCACCGATGCCCGCATCATCAGTACGAATTTGGCTCGCAGCCGCGCTGCTGGTGCGGCTGGAAATCGAGTCTGAGTCCAAAGGCCGGACGGCGTCTTCCAGGGACGGGGACGAGCGTAGCCCTGGACAGGTCGGCGGAAAAGCAGGGGCCACATGTTTCTCCGAGGCTCTTTCCATGTCTTGTGGGGCGCCGGGTGCCACACTTGGGCTGCCGGAGGCGTCCCGGACGGAGTGTTCGTCAGGTGCATGCTGCGCCAGCAGGTGCGACGACACTTTGCGCGCGCCTTCAGGCTCCGGAACTGCTGTATGTACTAAATCCAAGATTTTGGGCGCTGATGTAGTTAACGCGCCTTCTGAGCCCCGACAGCAGTCCGCCGACGAACCGGACCGCTGAACTCGTCTCGGCGTGGCGGGCTTGCCGTGGTGTGCCATGAGGCTAGCCGGCAAGTCTGCTGGCACAATTCTTCCTGGATGCAACCTCGAGGTCGGCGCTCTGATGCCGACGGGGCGAGAGGCCGGGCTGGCTCCGCTGTCCGTGCCAGAGGTTGATTCGCAGCCCGTAGGGATGCCAGTACTTGAGTGCTGTGTTGATGACGAGGCTTGCGTGGCGGTGTGGATAATACTTCCAGTACTTGAGCAGAATGCCGACACTGCTACTTCCGGAAACGCGCGCGGCAGGGGGCGCCACTTGCTCGCCTGCGCAAAGCCGAGCCGTTGTGGACGCCGCGCGTCCTCCGCCGCCTGCGAGCGCGACGTGTCAGGCGATGATCCGCTCGTAGGGCCAGCTGCCATTAGCGCAGCACCGTTTTGCGGTGGCCTTTCGGTGCTCTGTCGGCAGTGTGCCGTCTCGACGGTCGAAGCCTCGAAAGATTTGTTGAAGCGGTACCGGCGGTGGCGTTCGCTTCGGAGCGTCTGAGCTCCAAGGAAAGCGCGCGGCAGTAGTAGAATAAGTAGGCACAGAGGCGCTAGTACTGTCTGACTGTATCGCTGGTTGCTCGCCAGTCATAATCTATCGCGGCTGATGAACTGCTGATCAGCAGCTGATGTCTGACGACCACGCGGCTCGGCCGCGCGGGGCCATCAGGCGCGATTACTGGATGGATGATTGCAGTCACAAGCCGTGCTCGTCCACATGCTGCCAGAAGTTTCGTTGCTTCAGCAGGCGATATTGATCCGTGTGGTACGTCGTAGGTGATCAGGCGGTTACATTATTTTTTACAAGGTTGTCGCTTTTATATAGTTGTAACACGAATATTTGATTACTGCTTTACATACTGTGGTCTATCCTAATGTACTGGTCCCAAACCAGCACGGTAATATACCGGTACACTGTGTGCCATTTGCAGATATAGCTCATGTCAGTGTCATGTCAAAGCTCTGAAGATACCGTCGCCGGGCGAATTAGTGGCACCCCCTCCGTCAGCAGCCACTGTTTCCCTCCCAGAATCGCTGCCAGGTTCTACTGCTCCGCCCTCGGGTACGGGTTCGGGTGCGACCTCCGATGATCAACCCACGACCATGGTTGTCCAACGCCACCTCAGCCGTGCGATTCGCTTGCGTGACTTCGTGGCCCTCGATCTCAGCTTCCAACGTACTGGTGCAGCGGCCTCGCGACTTGATACCCTGCGCCTGTACAGCGCGTGCGGGCCGGGCTCCCTATCGCTTTTCCAGTCGGATCACGAGTCCGCCCGCAAGATTCCCCATGCTGCTTATGCGGCCGCCGCTGCGCGGGTACTGGGCCTTTGCCCGCGCGGAGGTTCCGCGCTTGTCACTTGCCCTGGCCCAACGTGTGGTATTGATCCCTTATGGCTTCGCTCTACGGATGGCTCGAACCGGAGCGCTACGGATTTCATCGTGGATCATCTACCCATATGCCCCGTAGCGAACTACAAGCACCGCATGCATACCGCTTTGAAGAATCTGTGGGCATCTGTGGCAATTGATGCGGGGGCGGTGCTTGACCGGGACCGCTCGGGAGCCGGCGACTTGACCCTTGAGACGAGTGGGCTGCGCCCAACGGACCGCTCGCGGCCGTCGGACCTGACGCTGGCGGGGTGGGGAGGGGCAGCGTGCGATTACATGATCGACTTCGCGTGCGTGTCCTCCACGACCCCCACTTGGAGCAACGACCCCCGCTGGTGCATCCCGGGAATCGCGGCGACCGAGGCGGAGCATGCTAAGTTGGCAGCGGACCGGGCGTCTTCCGCCCCAGTGCAGGGTGTTCACCGGTACTACCCTTTTGTGGTTGAGGACCGCGGCCGACTCGGGAAGTCCGCTTTGACTGTGGTCTACATCTTCGCGGTGCTGTTGGCTGTGCGCAACTTCCCTTGCGGTCCTTCCGCCCCGACCTCTTGCTTTCTTCGTGGTCAATCCGTTCAGGCACTTCGAAACTTTGTCGCCGGCCAACCTGCTGAGTTCCGCCGTCACCTGTCGCGCACACGGCGGGGGCTGTTGCAGCGGGTCTCGGCTTGCGTGCATGGTACCCTGGGCGGCATCCTCTCTGCCGGTGTGCAGATGGCCAAGTCTGATGCGTGTGCTCGTGCCCACTCTGCGTCTTCTCATGTTACTGCTTCCACCCCGCAGTCGCTGTAGAGGACCTTTCTGATTGCCTTTTATTTTGGTGATTTCCGATATCGCCTTCTGCTGCTAGCTCATGTAATTAACAATAGTGTCATGTCAAATGATGTAAGTAGTGAACTATATGTACCTTTTCCCTATGTAGCGACTACCTTTTCCCGCCCCCGGGACAGGACGATACGGCATGCTGTACACCGGAATTTGTTATTAAAATCCCTACCAAGCGCAGGACCGCAGGCACAGCGCAGATTGAGTTTGCAGTACTCGGAGTAGTACCTCGTACCCCACGCCAGCGGCGGTGCGCGCGCCAGCCAGAAAACGTATCCAGTGCCTGATGTGGGCTACAGGTCCGCATGCCGGAGCGGGGTTTTTTGTTGTTTCTCCCAAGGGATAGGACTGCTGGCAACCTCACAGTGCTGGCAAACCTCACACTGCTGGGAACAGTGAAGCCTTTGCAGCGTCTCAGGTAGATCTGAATATCCGCGCCCTGCTGATGTATTATACGCCCGGGCCGCCCCACTACCCCGCCGAAAGGGGGCGGGCGCCAGCCGGCCGCCCGATTCCAGACGAGCTAGAATAATAAGATCGTCGTCACTGCTGCGCTGAAGCAGGCCTCGTCCTCGGCCCCCTCCGAAAGCAAGTTTGACTACCGTGGTCTCAGAAGGCCTGACCTCCCTCTGCTAGTCGCCGCATGGCCGCTGCGAGTGACAAATATCTGCATACGGAACGGTAAAACGAGTATGAACGTTGATCAATACGCGCCCTTGCTGTTTCAACTCTGTTGATTCTGGCTTGGGCCGTGGCTGCGACTGAAGACGCGACGGGGAAGGTATACTCAGGCCACAGCCTCTGCGGGACGCAAGCCGACCGGCGGTGTTTGAAGCCAGGGTCGGTACGCCATCGAACGACACCAGGGCTGGCGAGATGAGCGGCGGGCAGCCGGAGGACGTGGTGCGGATCATCCGGCGGGGCAGCCGCCTGCTGTGGGTGGCGCCGAGGGGCTTTGCGTATGCGGTGGCCAACCCGCGGGTGTTGAACAATTACCGAAGGTGATCGGCTGGCGTGCACTGAGATAGACGCAGGAGAAAATTAGGGAAGAGGTAGGGGGGGGGGGGGGGGGGGGGGGGGCAGGCAGAGGAAGACGCCGGTGAGCACGCAGTGCAGGGTGCATGGCCATTGAAGTGAGCGGGCTTGGATCTGCCCCGTGCCGTGTGGTACAGGTTGATCTTGCCCACGGTGACAGCGACGGTGGTCGTGAGGCTGCTCACATTTCTACTTTTGCTCCCTGTCAAGATCATCCTGGTGCTGGTGAGAGGCCTTGGTCGCCTACCCCCTGCCACTGGCCGCATGCCCGGCCGGGCGCGTCCTCTTCACATTGGGAAAACACATGACGACGCCGGCATGCGAATCTGAGTAGCTAAGCGGTGATCCTTGCTGTGGATGGCCCACTGTGCAGCTCTGGCTGATCTCGCTGGGCGCGTTGCCGGGGCTGGACGCGGTGGGAGATGGCCTGCGTGGCGTCTCAGCGGAGGCGGTCAACTTGGCACCGTTCCTGGTGATGGAGGTGTTCCGCACAGGTGCGGGCCTGCATGCCTTCGTGCCCAATGCCCGCGCCGCGCATTGGATCCTGCACGCGGCGCGCTGACTGCGTAATGCCCGCGCCGCCCCTGCAGTGTACAGCAAGTCTCTCACAAAGTGCTTCTTTGAGACGCTCCAGGTGAGTAGCCTCCCTTCGGGGCGCCGGCCACGTGAAACGCACCGCCTGCCTCTGTTCACAGCTGGCACCACCTGGGCTGCTCCCTGCCCCCCATGCACCCCATGCACAGTACTCAGATCCCCCTTCCTCTGTCTCTCTCTCTCTCTCTCTCTCTCTCTCACACACACACACAACAGGCGGTCAATCCAGATGTGGGCTCGCAGCTGCCGAAGCTGAAGCCCTTGCCAAAAACCAAAGCGGAGGCGCCGGACCCTAACGCCAGCTTCCTGCGCCGGCTGTTGCTGCACATGCAGGCGAACAAGGCACGGCCGCCCCGCGCCCATAGAAGAGTAATTAATCGGAAGTTGAATACTACCAGTGTACCGGCGATCGATCTGTTAAGGCTATGCAAAGTCGTGTTGTGTCAAACAGCGAGTTGGTACGTTGTCGTACATGCATGTTGTATTATTTATGTATATACTTAGGTGTCGGTGTGTGGTGTTGTGTACATTCCCGTGTTCGTACATTTATTCGGCTGTAGATGTGTTGATTAGTCGTGATTCCTTCATAACATATGCATTGGCAAGAAAGGTGCGGGAACGGAAACAGGGGTGGGGTGACTGATGCGGGATGTGCTTTGCGCAGGCACTCACCATCATGCTGGTGAGCCTCAGCATTCGGCTGTGGCGCAGCGCTCCAGTCGTGGGGGTGCTGGCGGCCCCCGTGGTATTGCCCCCCCCCCCCCCTCTCCCGCCCGCCTGTTTGCTGTCTCGGCACCCATTGGCGTTTCGGGGCTCTGTTCCTAGGCTCGCATTTCCGGTGTAAAGGTGCCGATGTGCCGGTCAGCACCGTGAGTATCAGGGCTCGAACTGGGCTTGCATGCAACCTAGAAGCGCATTTGCTACAGTTTCGTCGAGATCCGACCCCTGACAGGCAGCGCAGGTTCTTATTGGCGGTGCTCTTATCACCGTGGCGGCACCCGTATTCAGACTGCGGGTCAGTAGCGGAGACGCCAGTTGGTGTGCATGTCAGCCCGGCAGCTCTCGGTGCTCAGCCACAACGGGTAGTGAGCCTGCTTCTCCTGTCTGTGACGTCTATGACGTGTTTTTATAGTACTCTTACTGCACAGGCGTGCACCTATCACTCGATCAGTCACAGGCATTGGCAGTAGTTATTAGCGAGTAGTAATTGGCGCACCCTGCTCTTTAGAGCACTGAGCCTCAGTGGCGGTGAGCTTACTCACCCCAACCTCCCACCCCCACCGTAAGCGCAGTCGAATTTCCTGCTTCTGTGGAAGCGACTGCCCACTCCGTACGCGCTCGTGGTGTCGGGCTTCTGCCTGGCGCCGCCCGTAGCCCCACTGGCCTTCCGCGCCGCGGAGCTGTACCGCGGCGGGAGGGTGCTGTCGGACCTGCTGATCACGCCTTACCTCCTCCGTGTGGTGCCTTACGCCCAGCGCGAGAAGTTCCTCAGGTCAGTCGACCTTCCACGGCGCTCTGGCTCGTTGCATGTGTGGCACCCAGCACGAGGCGGCTCACCTAGCCCCTAGGTCCCCCCCTTCCCTCTCCCCTGAATGTGTGCTGGCGACCGTACCGCAGGCGCCACGAGCTCGCGCTGCTTGCGTTTGGGCTGCCCTTTTACTACATCATGGGGCTGCCCTTCCTCGGCCCGCTCGCGTACATCGTGGCGCAGGCTGCGGCCGCCGCGCTGTGCGACGAGATCGTGCGGACGGAGGGCTTCCCGGTGAAGACGGTCACGCGGCTGACGGTCGCCCACCAGTTGTGACGGCCCTGGCGCCAGCCATGCACCAGGACCGCTGATGGCTTGTGCGTGGCAGGCAGGAGAGTGGGGCTCAGTGCGTGTACCATAGGATGTTCGCAAAGGGGCCCTTCCTGTGTCAAAGGATCGCCCACTGGTGGTCATGTAGAGGATGCAGAGGGAAGCCACGCAGTCTGGCGGTCATACACACGATTTCCCCGGTCAATCAACCAGGAAACGCCGCATTGCATTTATGTGACAAGATATCGGCGTCCTCGACTACACATCCCGCCGGGACATCCGGCTCGCTTCTCCGGATGGCAGGGATGATAGCTGAAATCCACGGATACACAGTGTTGATCCCGTGCGTATGGCTGGGGCTTTCCTCCATTTTGTCTACTGAGCTACGATACCTAGTTCCAGATAGCATGATCTCGACATAATTACAAATAGTGGCTGACTTTCACACCACGCTGCCTGATGTGTAGAGACACCGCGTGCCCCTCTCCTCCTCTGCAGTGGGGCTCGCGCCTTTTATTTACGATGATCAGCCATGTGGCTGATTTGGCTGCTGGCACGGGGGACGACCTCAGGCGGAGGTGCGGGTGGGCTAGTTTGGCCCGGTGGCGCGCGGCACACGCCACTTAGTGACCTGGTACAGCGTGTTGAGCGCCAGGTTGGCGTACTCCCGCATCACGAAGTTGCTCGGGTGCAGGCCGTCCGGCAGCCAAGCGCGCTCGTTGGTCTTGCCCGAGGTGAGCAGGTCCATGTCCAGCAGGCACCAGCCCTTCTCCGCCGCAGCCTGCCGGCACAGCAGCCGCGTCAGCCCCGCCCCCACGATGCAGCATTATTGCTTTCACAGGATCCGAATCGCGCCTCGTTGTGAAGGCGCTGCGGCAGGTCGCCCGTGCCGCGTGCCCCACCTGCCGGACGGCGCTGTTCAGCGCGGCGACGACGTGCGGCCGCTTGGACTCGTACTGCGGGTTCCGCTCGTCGGTGGCCAGCACGGGGTGCGTTCTGGTGCAGTACACCTGAGGCGCGCGCCCACACGCATGCCAAGGGGGGGGGGGGGGGGGGGGCAGAGACCTTCACTATGCACGAACCCAAACCATAGTTACAGCAGGTTCAAATGCTTGGAAGGGCGACCGCTGGATGGGCGGCGAAGCTTCAAGCAGCGTATCCACATCCCAGGCAAAACAGCGGCCATCACGCCGGCCGCCGCAGAAGACTGTGGCGGCCGCACCTCCGCGTGCGGGAAGCACTTCTTGGCGAGGTCCATGCTGTGCATCATGTCCTTCAGGAAGCGGTCCACCACCTGCTCGCGCAGCTTGCCGTCCACCCTGCGCCACCAAGGCACTCGACTCGCTCAGCTGCGCCGCAGCCGCAGCATGAAAGGGCGGGCGGGAGGGTACGCGGGCTCTCACTTGTCGTGGCCCTGCTCCCACCAGAGCGCGGCATCCCAGAAGTTGCTCGCCAGGATGAGCATGTCGGGGCCCTGCCAATACACCGGCGGATCAGCCAGTGTGATGTGTGACGCTGTGTCCCCATTCATTCTCGGTGTCGACGCATCGGGACCGTTTATTCAGCCACGCCGAGTCACACCCGCTGATTCTTCTGTGCTTCTTCAGCAGGTTATACTGTACAAATACAGCAATTCATTTCATTGGGTTTGTACTGTCTACTGGGCTGATATTAGTCCTCCCTCTCGGAGGGTCAACGGGAGGCGGTAAAGTTGCGCGCAAAGCGGGGACGAGGGGCGCTTCCGGGGGGGCACTTTTGGCATGAAGGGCTTGGTGTACATGGGCGCGTCCTTGCAGATGCGCTCGCTGGTGGTGTTGTGCAGCTCCGGGATGGCAGCGGCCTGCCCATCGGGATGGAGCGCAGTCGCTGAGTGAGTGCCCCGAGCAGCAGCAGGCCGCCCTCGCTGTCGCCCTCGCCGCCCGCTCCTCGGCGCGTGCCGCCGGGCGGGGGGCGCACCTGCTGGAAGAGGCTGTGGTATTCTTGGTCGCCGGCGCCGAAAATGAAAAAGTTGGCAAACTCGACCGGCCCCACCGTCACGCGCGCCGCCTGCGCAGTTGCCACCGTCAACCTGCCGGTCCTCACAGCGCCGCCCGCTAGCTTGCGCCACGGGAGCGTGCCGCGGCAGCGCACCTTGCCCGTCTGCTCTGGCTTCATGCGCCCGCTGCTGAGCATCTTGTACTTGAAGGGCGCGTAGTACGACATCTCCTGCCCCAGCTCCTCCGTCAGCGCGCTCACCAGCTTGCGATCCAGCGAGTCGCCGATGGACAGCACCTTGGGCTGCTCCAGGCTGCCAAGGTCACCTTGCCGCCGCTGCAGCGACACCACCTGCGCCGCGCCCATCGTCAGCCGGGCCGACCTCCCCCCCCCCCCCCCCCCCCCCCCCCCCCCCCGGGGGGGCCTGGGGGCTTCCTAGTTGTGAGGTGCAGGTGCCATCTGTTGCATATTGCAGAATACAAAGGCACAAACCCTCGCGCCCACGAAACACAACCCACGAAAAAGGTGGCCAAGCTGCCCCTCCCTCCGCATGGATTTCCGTCTGAACGCGCACGTGCTCCGGGCGGCAGGCCACCTGCCTTGTCGACGATGGGCTGCAGGTTGCACTCGGGGTTGAACAACCGGAAGCGGTCGCCCACCCAGTAGCCCGGCTCCCGGCCATAATCGCACGCCGCCGCGCCTGCCACGCCGCCCGCCGAGCACAGCACGGCCAGCGCCAGGGACAGCACCGTGGCCGCTGCTACACTGCGCGCCGACCACATCGTCGCGGTGACCGGCGGCATGCAGCGACGAACGCGCGGGTGCGTTGACCGGCTGGTCGGCTCTCGCGCTCAGCCCTCCCTGCGGTCCGAAGGGGGATCGAGGGGGGCAGCGAGCCGGGGCTATGGGCACACTCTAGCCAAAGGGAGTAGGAGCGAGAGGTTGCTTATTGAGAGGGGGGATGGAGCCCCGTCTAGTGCAGTGAGGGGGACAGGTGCGAGAAGGTGCATGTTTTACTGTATCGGGGTTGCCGCCCCTGATCGGTAACGGTCCGAGGTGCACCTCCCCCCCCCCCCGGCCCCGGGCTCCCCCGGCGGGCCAGCAGCATTCTCGTCATCATGTCGTTCTCATTCCTAATTCTGGGATGATCTCAATGCCCGTCATGCCCACGGCAGTAATATACTGTCTCCCGTCCCCTCATCGGCTTGGATGCGATGGCGCGCAATGCACGCGCAGACTGTGGGCCTAGTGAGCGCGCCAACGCGCGCGAGCGGCGCGTCCCGGCCTAGCGCGGAGCATATGGCGGCGGCGGCCGACAATAGGCACCCCTCTCTCGCAGCTCCACCCGGCCCTCCCACCTCTCACTCAGCCGAGGCCCACCCCAGCCTTCCACTCGAGGACCTTAGGCACCATGGTGAAGTTCCTGAAGGTGCGGCTGCGCTGGAGCACCCCTCCCACCCCTCCGCTTCGCCCCATGGCGCGCTGTGGTTGCGCGCGCTCAACGCGCTCCGCGCCGCCGCCCCCTCGTACGAGCTCTGCAAGTGGCGGCGGGCGCGGCGGCCACGCCGCCAGCGGGCCGATGGGCTGGTGGCGCGCTATGATTCCCGCCTTTGCGGCACGCGGCAGCTGTCAGTGGAAGGATTTTCATGTGCTGTTGCGCGTGGCGATATCGGGCAGGGCGGGGTGACGTCGGGCGGGGCGGCGGCGGCACAAAGGGGGGGGGGGGGGGGGGGGGGTGAGGAGGGGCAGAAGGCAGTGGGCTCCTGCAAGCCCCACCTCCCCCCCCCATCCCTCCCACCATCGCCAACCCAAATCACGCACTCCTATTCTCGATTCTCTTACAGGCGAGGTATCTCCTTGGCTTTCTGCTCTCACGGAAACGCTGGCGAGCTGGTGCTTGGTGCTCTGAGCGATGGGCGTGCGGAGGTCTCATTTTCATTACGTGGATTTACTTCTCTTTATTTGTGCTGTTCATGGGTAGAGTGAGGCGTCCAGGCAGAGGCACAGTCTACCACCATCCCCTCTTCCTCTATCTCACGTCCCATCTGAGGGCTGGATGTCAACACTTTCCTGGTCAGGGGGTTGAGCCTGCTGGGTGAGCGTCTCAGGATGTGTCGCGCTGACCCTTTATTCCCCCCGATGCCGCAGCCCAACAAGGTGGTGATCCTCCTGAAGGGTCGGTACGCCGGCAAGAAGGCGGTCATTGTGAAGAACTACGATGACGGCAACTCTGCCCGCCCCTACGGCCACGCGCTTGTTTGCGGCCTGTGCAAGGAGCCCCGGAAGGTATGCCCCCCTTACCCCCCAGCGCGCCCCGCAAGCCAGCCCACCGCAGCGACGGCGCTACAGCTCCCAGGCCAGCCCATGCTCGTTCTTCCCTCCATCTCACCCATTTATGTCCTCTTTGGTTTGCAGGTGATCAAGAGGTCCTCCCAGAAGAAGCAGGCCAAGCGCTCCACTGTGAAGGTACGGCTGCTCATCCCCCCAATGTACCTCACCACCGCACAACCATGTCTTACAGGGGCGATGCTACTCCGCGCTGCTGGGATAGCGACCGCATTTAGCTGCGTGCCAGATCCTTTGATTGGGCAGCGCCAGTGGCGCGAGCTATGCGTGGCCCGGGAGAGTGGGACTCGCCTTTCCCAATTGTTTTGTTGCTCGGGCCCAAACCTGGGCAAGTGTTTCGTAGTATCCTCTCGGAACATCCGTGAAGTCTTGTGGCGTATCATGATAAATTTCAAGAGACAAAGCATAGTATCTTGTGTTCGCGTGGGTTCAATCATGGCGATATAGTGATTTACGGTAGTAAGGGGGACCCCAAAGTACGGTTACAGCGTTCCTGGTGCGATTTGATGTGAGTGAGGTCATGTGTCGCGAGGACTTGCGACTGGGTATATCGTCTCGCACAGCCCATGTAATGGTGTTTGATTGCGCTGGGCGTGAAATGGGACAAAGGAGGGCGGCGTCTGACACTGTCCTCGCGGCCTCGGCGCCCGCAGACCTTTGTGAAGCTGGTGAACTACAACCACATCATGCCCACGCGCTACACGCTGGACGTGGACCTCAAGTCGGTCGTCACGCCCGACGTCATCGAGAACTCCACCAAGCGCACGGAGGCCCGCAAGGTGACACCCCCCCCCACCACCACCACCCAATTCTGGCTGCACGCACACACACCTACAAACACACTGCACTGCTGGAAGCCGTTCTTTAGGTTAAATGAGTCACAGCTGCAGCCGCAGACACGCCCTTATACTGCCATAGAGCCTCCCCCCTCTCGCCCCCATCCCTGTCCCTTTTTTTCCCCCGCCGACGTGTCACATGACATTGATCCCGAGTCTGTCTGCATACATCGTCGGCAGTGTCATCCATGGGTGTGAGTTTCCATAGTTCCTCTTGACATGACGCACACGCGATTCTGCCGTGCCGGTGCGAGTGGGATCAGGCTCCTGCGACTGGTTCACTGGAATCCTGCGATGGTCCACGGCATTATCGAGCAGAGACATCAACACAAACCAGAGCCTTTGCGTCAGAAGGGCGCCGCAGATTTATGTGCTGAAGCTGTGTCTCACTCTAAAAGATAATCGGCTGAAATGATAAGTATAACCAGCTAAACGGCAGCAAGCCGCACCAAGCCATCGCCCCGTTGTGCCACCCGCTCATCCGCCCCTCACGCGGTTGTCCCTGGCCGTGTGCCCTGCAGGAGACCAAGAAGCTGATGGAGGAGAAGTTCAAGACCGGCAAGAACAGGTGGTTCTTCACCAAGCTGCACTTCTAGGCGGCGCCGACTAGCGTGCTGGTCTCTGACGTGTAAGCAGAACGGGTCTCTCTGCGTCCCCGAAGCTTCCGAGCTGACTCTGCGCAAGGCAGCCGTCCCTGCTGACTCACCCCCACACCCACGTGGGTTGCGTCCGGGTCGAGCTGGGCCGCACTGTTTCCATAAGTAACTGGGTTGGCTCGTGTTTTTACGGCTCTGCAGTGTCCGTTTTGCTTCACCAGCACACACCGCTAACACACAATGGAATCGCACAGAATTGATATTGCAATTCACCCCCCCCCCCCCCCCCCCCTTGGCAAGTTTTGGGGGGAACACTGCAAAATAGTTGCAACATATCAGATTACAGCACGGAAGTCGAGACACGAAATGGCAAAACAATTCATCATTCATATTGGGACACACAAGCCCAATCAAATGGCACGCGCGCTCATTGGTGGTTTCTTGGCCTGTTGTATTCCGTGGCAGTACATGTCCGCTTCTTGCCCAGCAGCTCAGAATGTATAGGTGGCCCTTCATCCTGCGTTGGTGGGCGCATCTATAGGCCGATCTGCGGAGATCCTACGGTCACAGTCAGGGGGTGTGTAAGGCTCTGAGATCTATAGCAGAGAGCCGCATGCACCCGGGTACCTTCATCGCCTGGGCTCACTATCAGAAAAGGAATTTCCTAGAAAGAAACATAATCGCTCATCGCAGTGGCTGAAAATCTCGAGAGATACGCCCACATACACAATGCAAATCATTTAAATTGTAAATACTGAGGCGGACCCACTACAGTAAAAAGTAAAGTAAAGTTCGCCCCGGGACATCGGCCGAAGCCGCCCCAGCACTTGACCTCGTGCGCCAACTGCAGTCGTAGGTCTGGCATAGCCCATAGATCATCGCCTCATTCGAAGCCCGAAAGGCTAATGCATCAACCAGGGAAACCCAGGACACGCCGGGACGATATTACCGAAAATGCATCAGCCAGGAATCGATACCCGGACCTCTCGCGTACGAGACGACCGCTCAACCGAGCGGACAAGGGATGTACCCACTACAGTGCGCAGATTTTTGAGAGGACAAGTTTGGATATATGGCTGTGCGTCTGACAGTGACAAGGGAATAGCAGTACTCGTTATGAATATTCCTTATTAGTGACGACTGCTCAACACGCAAAGCGTCTCGGTTGCTCCACCGTTTCCAACGGCTCAGCGCACTGCCGGTCGAATACTCGATTTCCAAATTAGACCCCACAACATTTCAGGAAGCAAAAACTCATCACTGCGTGTTTCAAGCGGGTAGGAGCGGTCCTGTGTTCCCCCGGGATCCACACTTGCCATGATGATGAGCTAGGATGACGATTCATCGGCTGCATGGAAAGTCGTGCCGGGGTAGATGAGAGGGCGGATCATTGGGCGAAGGCTGTGGATGTTGCTCGCTACGGTGATAAAACCGCGCGACTATGTCGCAAAGTGCCGAGATAAATAGTGGCACTTGATTCCGTCGCCGCGCGCGGACTGGTCTAAACTAGTTTATGGGGTTTCCTCCCTTTCCCTAACCGCTTTTCGGCTACAAGTGCTGATCGGTGGAACGGGAACTGCTAGGCACCTGTCGTTGCGCCTTTTTTGGGTGCAGCACTAGTAGACATAAAAGCAGCCAGAACAGCTGAGCCTGCCATCTTCCAGTTTTCGCTGCGTGTAACGCAGCGATGTTAAAACTGTATCGTAACCTGTTGCGAGCAAGGTCACCCCAGGTTGTTCCAAACCACACCCGGCTCACCACCCGTGTGTGAAATTCCCATCCGTACGTCCGTACCATGTCAGATGGAGAAGAACCCGTCGTTGAGCCGACGCTCGAATCGCTTCAAGCAGACGTGAAGGCCCAGTCTACATTGCTGCGCGAGCTTGCAATAGCTCAATTATTACTGACGGCTCGTGACTGTGTTGTTGATGGAGACGGGGCACATGGCTCCGGTTCCGGGCAGCGCATCGCGGGACAGCCGACAGGCAGCGGGGGAGCCGCAGAGCGCCCCGACTTGCTAGAGCTAGCCCAGAGCGGCCGTGTCGGAGCAAAATCCGTGAGTGACGAAGATGACTACCTCGCAGTGCCAGAACTACTGCAACGAGCAAAGTCTGGTTACGAGGCCGTTCGACCGGTCAGCCGAGTGCCTGGACTCTTCCCCGTGGGCACCGACCTAACGAACTACGAGTACCTCAAGCAGGATGACCGGCGTATGTCGGCCCAGGAGGAGTATTTTTGGATGTCGTGTTTCGGCGCCCACATGACCGCACTTTTTGGAGCTCTTGACGATCTGCTACCCTACGTCCCAGCTGCAAATCAAGACTTCACCCCCCACCTCGCACGTGCTCGGAATCACGCGCGATTCCGAGCAAGGCGTTTCGCTTTCGTCTGGCCTTCTTACGGAGGCTTAATGAGGTCGTCAACGCGTGCACGGTGATCAAGGTGTTCTGGACGTGCTGCGAGCCCAACACTTTCAGCCTGCTTCTGAGCACCTAGGTTCTGCGATTTATGGGGACCTCATGAGGGACTACGAGCGTCGCGTCTTCGAGGCGACAGTTGCCAGCAGCGCCAAAGCAACTGCTACTCCTCGAGTAGCGGCAGCGGCTGCAGGGCGCGGGCGGGGACGTGGGCGTGCTGGCGGTCGTGGGCGTGGCCGCGAAGCCGAGCACGAGTGACGGTGTGGGGCGCCTTTCGTCGGAGCTGCTGGCGCTTTGCGAGGCCACCTTTCGGTGACCGCCGCAAGGCGAATGCTAACAGCTCAACGACGGGATGAGCGTCATGTGTAAGGACCAGACCCCCCCCCCCCCCTTACAAACTTCATTTAGACCTTCCTCGGTGCGGCGCTTCTTACAGCTACAATCGAGTGCGGCTCAACCATCCGCACACATGCGCATGGCGGTTCAACAAACCGCCGCCCTTCCGTACCATCTCACCGCTGCGTCAGTCAGTTGTTACACTGCGTGCTACAACTGGTTCGCAACGACCAAGCTTCGCGCGGCCGTGTACGCGCGTGACAGGTGCTACGAGCGCGAATGGCGCGCGGCGCGGCCCTCCTACCTGAACCTAGCCCCGCAAACCCGACATGATGCTGTGGCAAACCCGTCTACCAACTACCGGCCAACCGCCGGAAACCTAACCGCTGCCGCCGAGTATTTTGCTAACAGTAGCCGCCCCTCGGTTAGTTACTCTGTCCGCCAAGCACCGCACTTCGTAATTGACGAGCCCAAAGTTTTTGCCCCTTGGGCTGCTTCGCTCCGGTCGGCTGCAAGACGCATTCGGCTCAAACGAGATGGGACAGCGGACCCTCGATCTACTCTCCAGTTCTCTCACCAGTCAGACCCTCAAGAGTTACGCCGGCAGACTCTCTCAGTTCGCGGAGTTCTGCCACGACTCTGAGAACATCAGCCCGCTGGAGGCGACCACTGCTACTGTTGTCCGGTACGTCGCTTGGGTTTTTGAGCGAGGGCACATTGGGGCTAAGTCGTTGCAGCCCTACCTGTCCGCGATCAACATGTTCTTCGAGCTGCACAGCCTCGACCCGATCGCTAAGGAAAGCATGCACCTTACCGCAGCTTGTCGTGGGCTAATGCTACGTCAACGCCGCCTGGAGGCTGCCCCTTTGCGTGTCCCCTTGCATGTTGATGTCGCTTACAGCTTCGTCGAGCAGGCAGAGTTGATTGTGTCTGTTCCCACTCCGGGGTACCAGTACAACCTCCGAGCCCTCGTACGTGGCCTCGGTTGTCAACTTCATATTCTTTGCCAGGGGACTTCCTGGCGTGACCTGCCGAGTGCGGGATGTGCATGTCGACGATTACAACATTACCCTGCATGTGTACCGCGAGAAAGGCCGCGCTGGTCGAGGGGCCCCGACGACTTGCGCGTGCTGCTCCATCCAGTGTCAGAACACCCCCGCCCGCGTTGCACGTCTCCTGCAACACTTCATCAACCACGTGCAGTCTGTCCCCCTGGTTCCTGTCGCCTTGGCCGAGACAAACTTTTGGGCGGTCACCCCAAGCGAGCAGTCCAAATCTTGGACCGCCGCTACAATGTCGGACTAGCTAGCTCTCTACATCCGTTCGTCTTGTCGGTGTTGCCCCTGTGTGGGAGCTCACACAGCCTTCGCAAGGGAGCAACGTCTGCCGCTAACGACATCGGAGCTCCACTGTCCCACATTCGATACCAAGGCGGCTGGGCCATTAACTCCGACGTCGTTCTGGACTACATCTACCCCAACGTTATTCCTTCGCATGGCGCATGGTTCTTCTTCGGTCACATCGCGCCCCTCCGCCACTCCCAAGTCCAACATGACTCCGCAGCGGTGGCCTTCCCGGTGCCCCCTTCATGACTTGGCGCTACCCCTTCTCCGTCAATCCACCGCTCTCTCCGTTCCACAGCGTACGGGGCGCGGGCCGCGGGCCGATTTTTATTACCCCGTATATCGAACAACCTAACGGTATTTCGGCAGTGCACGCGCGGCTCGCAAACCACATCGCAACCGCCCACAGCCAAACCTCTTTTCGCAGCCCATGCCGCTGCCCACGGGCCATCACTGACCACCACCGTACCCGCGTGGTCCACCCATACCCCCAAGGTGTCGCTGACCGGGCCTTGACCGGCCGGGAGTTCCTCCGTGCGGTGAGCTGCCCGATTCGCCCCATTTCCTGCTGCTCGAGTTTGCCTCGGACACACTACCCGTCGCACCATCTACCTACTCGCGAGAGCCAGACCTCACGCGTCTCGGCCGCTCGGCACCTGCGAAAGGCTGGAAAACATGCTTGTGGCTGCTTGCTACAACCTATAACGTGTGGGCGTGAAGTTGCTGGGTGTGCAAGTCGAGGCATGTTGTATAGAATGTGGTGTGCTGACAGTGAGATGCCGCTTCTGTACAGGATGTCGCTGCGCGGCGGCTCGTGCTGCCTCGTTTTCTTACAGTCACTCTGCTCCCTGCGGGCCATCACTGACCACCACGCACCGTACCCGCGTGGTCCACCCATACCCCCAAGGTGTCGCTGACCGGGCCTTGACCGGCCGGGAGTTCCTCCGTGCGGTGAGCTGCCCGATTCACCCCATTTCCTGCTGCTCGAGTTTGCCTCGGACACACTAGCTTGTCGCACCATCTACCTACTTGCGAGAGCGAAACCCCCAACGCGTGTCGGCCGCTCGGCACCTGCGAAAGGCTAGAAAACATGCCTATGGGTGTTTGCTACAACCAATAACGTGTGGGCGTGAAGTTGTTGGGTGTGCAAGAGTTAGTCGAGGCATGCTGTGTAGATGTGGTGTGCTGAAAGTGAGCTGTCGCCCTCGTACAGGATGTCGCTTGCGCGGCGGCTCGTGCTGCCTCGTGTGCTTGCATAAGCAGCATAGCGACGACCCATGCCCGGACCCCGCCGCGCCTTGCGTCCGTTGCAATGGTCTGGTCAGGCCCCCAGTTGTCGTCTTGACCTGCTTTCACTTTGCAGCTGGCCTACGACACACAGTGTTCGATGTGCTCGGCAAAGATCGTGTGCCTCCACTGCCACTGGATTGCTGTCGTCGCAGCCATGGGTGACCAGGTAGTGTAGCTCAAAGAAGAGCTCCCAAACCTTCTTGGCGTTGGCGTAGGTGGTCTTGTCCCGCCGCTGC
This sequence comes from Tetraselmis striata, assembly GCA_006384855.1. Taxonomy (NCBI): domain Eukaryota; kingdom Viridiplantae; phylum Chlorophyta; class Chlorodendrophyceae; order Chlorodendrales; family Chlorodendraceae; genus Tetraselmis; species Tetraselmis striata. The sequence continues at coordinate 113,239 of VCJN01000600.1, read as the reverse complement.
CATTGCGGGATGACCAACTGAAGAATGTCGATGAAGTTGTCTAGGAGCACCTGGCTTACATCGCCCGGCCAACTCTCTGCAATTAAGTCGATCTTCTTCGTCCCAGTCTTGGACTACCCAAGTTTGTTCCTTGACAGCTTGACCTTGAATTTCTCCTCCATCCACTCCACCAGCTTGATGAGCTTGTCCTGATCACAATGCTTGGAGATCGTGTGCTCGAAAATCTGCGGCACGACCCGTAGCATCAAGTGCAGAATGTCCACAATGTAGTCCAGGATGCTCACGAGCTTGATGTAGGGCTTCCTGCCCCTGCACATTCCGAAGTGGTCTTGTTGCAGCGCCCTTCTCCTCGCGGTGCCCATGTCCTCGTCACCTAGCTCCTTGCTTGTTGCCGACACCTGCTTGTTCTTGCACTTGGGGGAAGGGCGGGTAGAATCCATGACTGTGTGCGTCATGAGCTCAAGCTCGTCGATATCCCGCATGCCAATGCCTGCTGCCAGCCACTGTTGCAGACTCATGGCGAGCTCGTTGCCGTCCTCGCCCAAGCAATAGATGCAAGGGAATTTGCTGGAGCAGCCACAATGGCCAAGCAAGCCACGAAGAATCTTCAGGTCGCCCCCGCAGGTAAGCGAGATGTTGTAGTGCTTGTCATTCACGTTAATGCCCTCCTTGACCAGTTGCCCTAGCTCTGGGGGGATGTGGCTGCAATATGCTTGCAGGTCCACCCAACAATCGTCGCGGAGGAAAAAGGTGAGCAGGATATGGTTGCTGACCGTGTTCACCTTATGCGCCTCATCCGTGACACTAGAGTCGTCATAGATGAGCTTCGCCACAGCCGATGTCCCGTTTGTGCGGGGGTTTTTGAACATTCCTGTGGTGTCGATAAGGTGTTGGGCTGTAATGGAGGATCCAGCAAGCGGCAGCAATAACATCTTGTCCAAAATCTCCATCCTGTCCACCACAACAGTCCTGGTACTGACCTTGCAGCATGGATCACCACGCTGCATGCCCAAGCTGGCCATGTGCTCTGCCATTCTGGACTGAATCCAATCATACCCTGGCACGGCAAGTGATGATGTCCCCTCAGAGCACAGCAACGGTGTCCAGAAGCCTGAGTGTCAAAGGATCCTTGCGGTGGGATAGCATCACCCGCAGCTTCTTCCACGATCTGCTGGTGTTGGCACAGTCCGTAAAAATCTTGACAGCTTGCTCGATCCAGTGCTGCTCCATGACTGCTTTGGCGGCCAACTCCACCTGCCTATTGTGCCCCATGTCAGACAAGATGGCATGGAGCAGATGCCGGTATTTGTTGAAGGGAGATCTCAGCATCCAGCGCGGCATGTGAGTCATGGACCGCTGTTGCTTCTCCGCATGGCTCAGGCTAGGGTTACACGCTATGGGAGTATCAGTAGCGGCACTTCCGTCACCACCAGCGCCCGCTGCGTCGATGCCGCCTTCGCTGTTCTCGCCACCTGGTTGCGCCGCCGCCGCCGCTAGCCGTATCTCTTCTAGCTCCCCGAGCCCACCCGCCTTGTAAAACTCCGCCCACTTGCCGCCAAACATGTCGCTCGAGAGATCTTCGAGAGCTTGGCACTTCTTACGAATGTGGAGGTCGATGGAGTCCTTTGCGGCCTGGCGATCTCTCCGTATTTTGTAGTGCAAATCCTTGGGCCGGTTCCGACGGATAGGCGGTCTGCCCTCCTCCTGCTCGGAGTCCTCGCTGCTGCCGCTGCTGTTGCCCGCGTCGTCGACGCCAGAGCTGGAATCACCGTTGCCCTCGTCGCTCTCCGCCTCGGCGCGCTTGCGCTTGGCGGCGTTGTAGCGGACGTGGTATGACTTTGTTGCGGCATCCCGAGCCGCCTCTCTGCTCTCGGCTGCTGTTGCTTCAGCTTCAGCCAATCGCAACCGCAGCTCCCTCTCCACCTCGCGGTGCCGCGCCGCCGCCGTCCGCATAATCTCCGCCTCGGCCCTCAGCCTCTCTACCATCTGGGTCAACGCGTCTCTCTCAGACACGGCCGACGCAAGCTGTTTTGTGGTGCGCGGCTGGGTATGCTGGGGCGAGCAATTACGGGCCGCAACGGCGGCGGCCGGCATGGCGGCATGCCGCCAACCCCGCCGTTGGGCGACCATCCGCAGCCTCCGCCGGCACAGCCGCTGCCGCCCGGGCTCGCGCCTGCCTACCCACCTTCCCCTGCGACCTCTTGCTTGGTTTCGGCATGGTTGGGGCTGGCGATAGGTGTGTTGTGAGTCGGAATGTGCTGGTGGGCCCATACCCGGCTTTCGGGCGGCGCGGCGCGAGCATAAAAAGTACGGGAAAATAGCGATTACGTGCGCTGTGTCGCTCATGACTGGCAAAACTAGACTCGACTTTGAGATGATCCAAACTAGTATATGGTCAGATGTAGTCATCTAGAGGTTTACAGTACATTAGCTATGTTGTACTGCGCACGACCCCCGAGGTCGGCGCACGGACTAAGGCCTGCCGGCCCGCACCAGCACTATGACCTGAGGGATCCACCCTCGGGCACAGGCACTCTCTGCTTTGCGCTCGCCTCAACCGGCTCGCGCAAGCAGTCTCGACTCTAGCAGTCGAGCAGAGTGTCAGCTTACTCTATGCCGACTCGGACCCGAGCCTCAGCCTCCCGAGACGCTACACCTTCCCCACCCCGCGACAGCAGGATGCCCCCTCGCCCTGTACCGGAAGACGCCTTAGCGGACGACGCCCCGGGCGGCGCCACGGCGGCATCTGTCGCGGAATTGGAGAAACGCCTGACGGCCCAAGCGGAAGCCCTGGAGAAGCGGCTGGCCGGGCAGTTTGAGGCTGCTACGGCTGCCTTGCTCGCTCGACTCGCCCCCCCCACTAACCCGCTTCCTCCCGAAGGTACCCAGCCAGCCAACCCCGCGGGCACGCCTGCGCCCGAGGGTGGTGAGCAAGGAGCGCGAGAGCCCCTTCCTGCTGAGCTAGACGCACCCGACAACGAGCTCGAGTACGTCGACTTTGCCTACTACGGCCGAGTCATCCCCCCCGGTCTGGAGCGCCCCCCGCGCGACGTCGACGAGCCCCGCTTGTGGACCCTGACCGACGACACCGCCCGCGCCCTCGCGGATAAGCGGAGTCAGGCAGCGTACGACGAATACCTGCACCTAGGCTGCTATGCCTTCTTCAGTAGCTGCGCCAACGAGGCGATGCGCTGCGCTCTGGAGTCGCTTTCGACCGAGTCTGCTACGCCGGCAGGCAAGGCTGCGGCCCTTGCCGAGCTCCGCGCCTGCTACCGCACCCACCTGGCGACGGAGGAGGCCACCCGTTCCCGGTTGGGCTACCTCCAGCTCGCCAAGAATGGACCAACGGCTACAGAGGCGGACCGTGTTTTCGCCGAGCTCGCCCACGCAAAGTTCTGCACCCCACGGCGCATCGCCGTGTCCGGGCAACTCGACCAACTCCGCCGAGCGTTCGACGACAAGACCCTCGAGATCAGCCTTTCCGCAGCGGGCAAGGCCCGTGCCGCGGCCGCGTTCGCCAAGGCTACCCCCGACAAGCCCGCCCCCACGGAGTCCGCCGAGAGGCGCAAGCAACGCGAGCAAGCCGCTGCGGCACGGAAGGCCGCAGCGACAGCCGCAGCGTCCGACAAGGCCAAGGCGAAGGTCACCAAGTGACGGTGTGGCCCGCCGCGCCGACTCCTGTACGCCTACCTCCCTCTACATGCGACACCGCGTGCGGAGAAGATGGCGAGACTGGGAAAGCATCGGCGCGAGCGGGCAAGTCTTGAGTTGGATCCGCCAAGGGGTCCGGATACGCTTCAAGAACGGGCGACGCCCTCGCCCCTACAACCACGGCGTCTCTATGCGCGACGCCACTCAGGCACAACTGGATTTCATGGCTACAGAACTGCCCCGCTTCGAGGCGATTGGCGCGTGGGAACGAGGGCACTGCAACAAGTGGGTATCCAGAATGTTTCTAGTCCCCAAACCCGGCACCAACAAATGGCGCCTCATCATCGACCTACGGGAGCTCAACAAGTGGTGCAAGACTTTCACGATGTCCTACGAAACGCTCAAGCACCTGCGGCACCTGGCGCGCGCGGGAGATTGGTTCGTGTCGATGGACCTGGCCGATGGCTACTACGCCCTTGGGATTCGGGAGGAGGACCGCGACTTCTTTACCGTGAACTACCGAGGAGAGCTGTGGCGACTTGCGTGCCTACCGATGGGTTGGACAGGCTCGTCGTACTACTTCTGCAAATTGACGGCGGCCTTTACGGACTACCTGCGGACGCCTCTGAAGCAGCGCGACCCAGCGTTGCCTCCCACGGCCCCGTCCAAGCCTACTCGCCGTTTCCTGCGCAACACTCGCTGGCGGGGCGAGCGGCTCCTACCCTATATGGACGACTTCCTTTTCCTCGCGGACTCCCGCGAGGCAGCCCTGGAGCTACGCGTCCGGTTAAGCTCCTTGCTGGACCGCCTGGGCCTACTGCGCAACCCCAACAAGGGAGTCTGGGAGCCCACCCAGGTCGGCCCTCACCTGGGCCTGATCATCGACCTGAAGCGCGGCGAGTTCCGCGCCCCCGAGGAGAAGCTCATCGCTCTAGCCAAGGCCGCCCGTTCGCTCCTTGGCCGCGCAGCCTCCAACAAGCGCTGGCTCCCAGCTCGGCAGCTGGCGTCCTTTGCGGGCAAGGCGCAGTTCCTGTACTTGGCAGTTACGCCGGCCCGTTTCTTTTTGCGGGAGCTGCACTGCGTCCTCGCCACCCGGCAGGGCTGGGGCGGGCGCGTCAAGATGACAAACCAGCTGCGCCGCGACCTAGAGTGGTGGACCCAGGTACCTGCGCAGCACAACGGTCGCTCTATGTACAAGCCTGTGGAGACCGCGTATCTGCACGCGGACTCCAGCTCGTACGGATGGGGGGCTGTGCTCAACAACAACAGCGCTTACTAGGCGCGCGGCTTCCGGTACGAGGACGACCGCTCGCGTCACATCACGTGGAAGGAGCTTCGCGCGGTGCGTCACGCGGTCGAATCGTTCCTGCCCCAGCTCCGAGGACGGCGCGTCTTACTGCACGAGGACAACACGGCCGTAGTGGCAGCGCTGACCAACCTTACCTCTCGGTCGCCCGTCATGATGGAGGAGCTCCGCAAGCTGTGGCACCTCCTGGATATCCACGACATCTCCATCAGGCCCCGATACATCCAGTCTGCAGCCAACGTTTGGGCGGACCGACTCAGCAGGGAGCTGGACGACTCCGACTGGCAGCTCAATCCGCGGATATTCGCGTACCTGCAGCGCTTGTGGGGTCCGCACACCGTCGACAGATTTGCGTCAATGGAAAATACGCAACTTCCACGGTACAATTCCCGCTGGCGCGACCCGCATTGCGAAGCGGTGGATTCGCTCCATTTGCCGGACGATTTCTGGCGCAGGGAGCGCAATTATTGCAATCCTCCGTGGGGTTTGTTGGACGATTTGGCGGACAAACTGCGACAGTCGGGCGCGGCCGCCACGGTCATCGCACCGCATTGGCCAGGACGGCGTTGGTACCAGCTGCTGCAAGACCTCGCCACCGAGACGATTGTCTACCCGCCTACCCGCGACCTCTTCTTTCCTGGGCGGCGGGGAACGCGCGCGGGGGTCGGACTGCCCGGCTGGAGCGTCGTGGCTTTTCGGCTGCCACGCCGGCATGGCTGCACCTCCGCCGTGGGTCGCTAGGCCGGGCTATGACCGTACAGCCGTCGCTGCAGTACGGTGTGCAGTACGGTGTGCAGTACGGTGTGCAATACCCGGGCCGCCTGTCCCACACTCGACGCGCGCGCTACCGGCTTGCGGCGCGCGCCGGCTCGGAGGCGCCCTGGTCGGCATCAATGGCGGCCGAGCTCCGGTCTTTGTTGGGGACCGACGACGTTGGTCAAGCGGCGCTCGGGTTGCTTACGGGTTCGCTGGCGGCCGGCACCTACCGCAACTACGACAGCGGCATGCGCTCTTTCGCTACTTTCTGCGAGCAGGAAGGCTTACGCCCGCTGCAGGCTACTACCAGCACAATCGTCCGCTACACTGCCTGGCTAGGCTTGCAAGGTACCGTCGGCGCGGAGTCCCTTCAACAGTACTACTCGTCCATCAACAAGTACTTCCGCGACCATCAGCGCCAGCCTGTCGCCCTCGGCGAAATGGTAGCCGACGCGCGCCGCGGCCTGGCTATCCAGCAAGAGCGTCTTGCGGCGGAAGACGTCCGCGTCGCCCTACCTGCGCCCGTGGCGGCTGACATCCTGAACACCGCGATTGGATTTCGGCAGACATTGGCGTGGGAACCCGCTAATATTGCGGACATCCGCGCTTTCAGAGCCGCGCTCGCGACGATTACGGCGTACGTCTTCCTGTGCCGCGCGGAGTCCGGCATTAGCTGCGAGACCGGTGATTTAGTGGTCGACCGGCCGTCCGGAAGCATTCTGCTGTACGTCCGCAAACAGAAAGGCGACCAGCGTACGAGGGTTTCCGCTAAGCCCCTGATAACTCTGCCCATCGCCGCCGTTCCGGATTTCGCTGACCTGCTGGACTGGTACACCGTCAGTCGCGACGCCTACTGCCGCCGTTTCTACGGCGCCAGCCCGCCGCCCAAGTTCTGGAGCATCTCCCCGCTGGAGTCTTCCGCCACTTGGTCGGTTTCAGCCACTCTTACCGAGTGGTTGCGGGAAGCCTACCTGGCGGCAGGCGCCCGACCTCCCACCGGTTTCAAGTGGACATCGCACAGTTTACGCAAGGGTGCCGCTTCCGCAGCAAGCTGCGTCGGCGTCCCCTTGCCGGCCATCAAACACATGGGCGACTGGTCGAAGAACAGCGAGGTGGTCACCGGGAAGTACATCGACCCGACCATGCGCCCGACTCCTGCGGCCTGGAGGTTCTTCGGTTGGCTCGTCCCCGTCCGGCCGCCGGCCTAAGCTTCATGTGCTAGCCTTTGGCTTTCGTCTCTGGCAAACAGTGCCTCCTTGGGTAAATGGTCAGATGTAGTCATCTAGAGGTTTACAGTACATTAGCTATGTTGTACTGCGCACGACCCCCGAGGTCGGCGCACGGACTAAGGCCTGCCGGCCCGCACCAGCACTATGACCTGAGGGATCCACCCTCGGGCACAGGCACTCTCTGCTTTGCGCTCGCCTCAACCGGCTCGCGCACCCACCCACCCTCAACCATCTTTTGCGCTAGGAGACACCCAGGCCAAGCCTGTGGTTCCTGTCTTAGCCTTCGATGTAAGCGAGCTGACATTCTTTGGCAAACAGTGCCTCCTTGGGTAAATGGGGTTTCCTCCCTTTCCCTAACCGCTTTTCGGCTACAAATGCTGCTCAGCACTTCAGCAGTGGTACGGGAACTACGCACGTGTCGTTGCGCCCTTTTTGGGTGCAGCACTGCGCAGCGCTAGAGCGCCTTTTCTCGGAACCTGGCCACCTGTTCTTGTATAGTCGTGGGTCGTGGTTTTTGGGAAACCCTATACCCTAAACGCGCCTCCCATATCATTGGCGCCAGCACGCGCCAGAATCGCTACAGGTACGCCCGTTACGGTGCCTTCTCCGCGCTCCATGCTCCGCACCGCCGCGCTGCGGCCGCGCGGGCGAGCAGGCGGAGAGTTGGCGACAGAAGTTTGTCGTCTATTGATCAGTCGCTACCGCCGTGCTGGTACCGCATCGTCGCGCCCCGCGACCATCCTCCGCCCTCGCGTCTCGGCAGCGCTGTGTCGTCGGCCGGTCGGTCGGTGATCACAGGGTCGGGGTTGACGAGGCCGGAACGTCATCGAATGTATTGCGGATGTACTGGTAGTAATGGTACGCGATGTACCTTGGGCGCAAGTGTCCGGCTTCGGTCTTAGCCGGAGGACTTAGCTGGCGTTTCAGGTTGTTCGGAGAACTCTCGGATGATCCGACGGCGGCATCAGCCGCCGGGGGGTTCGCCGATGGTTCTTCACCGTTCGTTTCCGGTAGTACGATTATTGGTTCTCCACACACGGAGTACATAGGTAAGCCTACCTTACTACGTGCCAGGTTCGGCTTCAGCGCCTACAGGTATGGCGACTAGTAGTTCGGATACATGTTCGGCTATCAGCCTATCACGATAAATAATCGTAGTTAAACAGGTAAGGATTAGATAATGTACATACGCGTGATAATCTATTTGTTGTGCCACAGTGATTGGAGTACCTAGGTACTGAAAGCAAGCGGTACGTCAGATCGGATGTACGAATACTACATCGCGCACGTCAAGCCCAGCAGCGCAGCAGCGGCGGCGGCGCCTCACGCGGCGGCTTGCTTGAGTAATCGTTAACCACTGACGAGACGGCAGGCCCCAATCAGATCAGTCTCACTGCGACAACAGGTCGACTCGCCTTTCCGACCCGCCCCGACCTCACATCACCATGGCCGATCTCACCGAGGTCCCAGTGGAGACGCTTATGGCTGAGGTCCAGCGCCGCCTGGACTGCCAGCTTAAGCCCGAGAAGCGGATCATCCTCGTGGGTGCGTTTTTTACCAGATAGCAACCTTGCTATGGTAAATCTTTCGCAGCCACCCCCGCCCCTCCCCACGCCAAGAAACAGCTCGAGCCTGATCCCGCCGCCACGATCCGTGGTCCGCGACCCTCACGCATCCAGGTTATCCTGGTGCTGCCCGGATCCCCTAATCGGCGCGATCCGCCAACTGCATTGGCGGCAGCCGCTCGACTTCGGCGGGACCGAGGGGGCCAGGGAGCCAGGGGGGCAGACAGAGAGAGGGAGGGGGGGGGGGGGGGGGGGGGGGGGGGGGGACGGTCATGCAAGTCAAAACATGCCACTTGGGCGGTAATACAGTGAATCGTACGTGCGTCCGGGTGCGTCGATGCCTTGGTCCTTCGAGCCCCTCCCCAAGATCCCCTTCCGTCCGCTGCTTCGGCGATTTCGCCCGCTTAGGCCCGGGGAAGGTGGGGGGTGCGGGGGGGGGGGGGGGGGGGGGACTGCATTGGTGGATGGACTGATCGGGAGCAGACTGTGTGAAGGCGCATGTTCGCCTGGCAGGGAGATAGGTGGGGGGGAGAGAATAAATTATGGGGGAGATGAGAAATGGGGGGCAGGGAGGTTTGGGAGGGCGGGGGGCACAGCTTAGTGTACAGAGGCAGCGGACAGCCACCTCATCAAACATGCATGAAGGTACTCGCTTGAGCCAGACACGGGTGGGGGATTCGTCGTGGCAACAGGGTGCGGGTGGCTGAGCTCCGATGGTGGCGTGTGGTAAAGGGCCCCCTGGCTGCGGCAAGGGCACGCAGTCGCCCAAGCTCAAGACGGAGAACTGCCTGTGCCACCTGGCCACCGGCGACATGCTGCGCGCCGCCATCCGCAACAACACGCCCGTCGGCCTCAAGGTGCCCCCCCCCCCACTCCCCCCCCTCCCGCCCTTCACGCGCCATCTACCTGCCACACCCCTGCTCCGCCAGCCAGCCAGCCAGCCAGTGGCGCTTACCCGCCAACCTGCCATGGGTCCCCAGGCCAAGGCGGCGATGGACGCGGGCGCACTGGTGTCGGACGACATCGTGGTGGGCGTGGTGGAGGAGGCGATCAAGGCGCCGGCGTGCCGCAACGGCTTCATCCTCGACGGCTTCCCTCGCACTCTGGGGCAGGTGCGGGCGGCCTGGCGATCATAATGCCCTGGAAAAGGCACGGAGGAGAGGGGGGGGGGGGGGGGGGGGGGGGATAAGGGGGCTGAGCCACCGCTGAGGTGTCCCCGCCCACCGATCACAGGCCAAGATGCTGGACGCCATGCTGGCCAAGAAGGGCGTGGGCATCGACAAGGTGCTGGACTTTGAGGTGCCCGACTCGCTGCTGGTGCGCTCCCCACCTCCCTTCCCCCTACCCTCTCCTCGACAGAAGAGTGCTGCCACCACTACCGGCGCCGTTGTACCTGCATTCGGTAGACGCCCCCGGGGGCTGATGCGCGTGCCGCCCGGTGCCAGGTGGAGCGCGTGACGGGGCGCCTGGTGCACCCGGCCAGCGGGCGCTCGTACCACGAGAAGTTTGCGCCGCCCAAGGTGGCGGGGCAGGACGACATCACGGGCGAGCCGCTCATCCGCCGCAAGGACGACAACGCCGAGACGCTCAAGACGCGCCTGGCCAACTTCCACGCGGAGACCGCGCCGGTGCGCTGCCCCTGATTCCCCCCCCCCCCCCCCCCCCCCCCCTCTCCACTGCCCTCCACTGCCCCCGGCCAGCGCAAAGCATGCCGCCCACGCATGGGGTCTACGCTGCGGCTGTGCTGAACTCCCAAATTATTCCACTAGCATGATATAAGGGGATATCATTTATACTCCTATTGAAAGCCAGCCACTCCCCCTTAATGCGCACAGAAGCCTGGCGTAAAGCTGGCCAAAGCTGCATAAGCTCCGCTGCTTCCGGCCATAACAAGAGACCCGGGCGTCGCTGCAGCGCCGCAGGCTCTGATCACAGCTCCGCTGGGTCGGAAGGCATTTTCATGCCAAAAGATATGCCATGCGAACCGGTTTCCATGCGCAATGTACCTCGGTGGTGTGTTGCGTTGTCATTTATCTAGTCGCGATGTTGTGCCTTTAGGAGCCGGGCGGGACTCGGGCGGCATATGGGGGATATTCACAGCCCCCATATCAGCTCTTCATGTGCCGTGCCCCCCCCCCCCCTCCCCCCCCCCCCCCCCCCCGGCCCACCACACACCGCCCCAATTCACGCACTGAGCCCCGTGTCCCGTGTGCGGCGTCTGCTTGCACAGGTGATCAACTACTACCAGGACAAGGTGGCGCACATCAAGGCCGACAAGCCGCAGCAGGACGTGGCGGAGCAGATCCGGACGGCGGTCGCCAAGTAGGCGCGCTGCGGCGGATGTGGCGGCCACTCGGGCAGCACTTGGCAGCCCCCCAAACCCCTTCTCCCCCCCCCCCCCCCCCAAAACAAACCACCTTCTCCCCACCTTTCGCAATTTGGTGTTAAAGCACATTACTTTCCACCCGCATACTGCTGCCCCCCCCCCCCCCCCCCCCACCCACCCACCCACCCACCTACACACCCATTCTTTATTCTCCTGAGCTCATCCTCTCCTCCATCCCTGTCATTCCAGGGCCAGTTCTACAGGGGCCAAACCGCAGAGAGACTAATCCAGCGCATGGGTTGTTGAATACGCACGGGTGGTGATGCGGCAATATAAGCCCTGCGAATGAGAGCCTGCCAGAGGTGAAATGTGCACAAAACAGTGGCGGAGCTAAAGCGGAATATATATTCGTATAGGTTGCTAGGAAGCCTAATTTGAGGCATGTAGCAATCGTGCTTATAGGTGCGTGCACACCCGTAGTCTGAAAACCCCTGGAAGAGAAATGTCTGGACACATTCCGAGGTGATTCGGTGGATTCGCACCAGCGCATAGCCAAGAAGGGTCCGGGACCGCTCCATCTGCTGAGCCCCAACAGCAAGCGTGCGTTGGTTGCGGATTGTGTTCCTGGAGCGCTCTTCTTCTCCGGCACCCAGGGCTTGAATTGCACAATCCCTCCGTCCGTTGGCTACATGGCTGCTTTGGCCGGAATGCGGTAATCCTGGAGTGTGATCGGTGGTGGGCAAGGAGGAGGACGCGTACGAGGAGGCCTCTGCGGAATGACATGAGCAAAGGCCGGCCAGCCCTCTCCGGCCAGTGCTGCGCCTGGGCGCAATGAGCGGCCGCGCCGACTCCTGTACTCCCAAGCCCCAGCACATCAACCAGCTTGCCGCCGGATGGCACACAAGCGCGCGTGCAGAGCAAGATTCACAGCAGCATTTAAGCGGCTGCGCGCTGCCCACCGCGCACCTTGTTGGGTATGCCGCACCGGCCACCGGAGCTGCAGCTGCCTCCATTCGCCTCTCCATGGAAAAGCTGTAGCCACGACCATCGTGAGGGGTAATCATGCCGCAGCAAGGACCCGTCTGCCTGCACACCCCCCCCCCCCCTGCCCCTGTCTGTACACTACGTGTGTAGGCAACGTATGGGCCTTAGAGATCAGCGCGCCACCGGCAGATTCACATCCACTAGCCTTGTCGCCAGAAAGCAGTAGTCATCTGATTCTCCATATTGTGTCTCAACTGGGGTCTGTCAGCACTGTGGACTCAACAGCGTGATGAGAACACGTGTCATTCGATGAGTTTGGCTTCCTCTGTGTCGGCGCCATCCACTGAGCCGCGCAGCAAAATGTGTGTAATCCTGAAGCAACTCGTATTACTGCGCACTGCCGCAATGCAAATATCTGGCAGGGGACGATGAGCTGCCAATACCCAATGTCCTATTGTAGGACTGGTTGAGACCGTAAGCAGCAAACCGCCAGTAAGCGCGGCACGGGTTCCTACATATCACGGATAACCTACACCAATAACATAAATGAATGACAATGTCAGTCAGTCAGTGGTGCACACGTCCTATCGAGATTGTAAGCCTGAAAATGAAGTGACGCCAAAATCATCGACGATGGGCCGCATAGGACATTGCGGATCCTCTGCGCACTGCTGGGATAATCATTCTCGTTGATTTTCCTACGGTCTGCTGATACTATAAATAATATCTAATTCACCAGTTTCGAATCATCACGAAATCGAGTCCACGCTGCCCATGCGAGCTACTCGAATAGCCTTATCGTAAATGTAGTTGAAGAATCGAGCACCGCAAGAGGTTTTAGTTGCAGGGGGGGGGGGGCGTGTTGACCATGCTTCGAAGCTTAGACGAACCTTCTCCGAAAAAAAACGAATAACCATTTATCACATGTATAGTGACGACATCCGTTGTAATCCTCGCTCGGAGTGTGCACCACCCACCCGCTGCACGTCGACATTGTGATTCTGTGCTACGAGTGGTAGGCGATGCCTACTCACAATCACGTAGTGACCGATGTTAGTGTTTGGCATAGGCTCGAGGTGTTTTCTGTTTACTCCCCCCGCAGCTCGATCCAGTGCTGCCAGGGTTTTGTCACTCTTGCGGCGGTAGCTGTATATTATATGACCCGTACATCATGCGCCCCCCGCAGCAGCAGAGGGTATATAATTACATGAGCTAGCAGCAGAAGGCGATATCGGAAAAGGGTATGGAGTTTACGTAGCATGCTGCTGTCATCAGCGCGCGCGCCGCGCGTTCCGCGATCCGCCATCACATCGCCGCCGATCCGCTCGCCCGCGCCGATGTCGTCGTAGTGCCGCCGCCAGAGTTATGATAGTCTACTGCGCGATATATTCGATATATGTTCGGTTATAGTCCGTGTATTCCGGTGTCGATGAACTATGGCGACGACAATAACTGGGACGGTGGCGCGCAGCATGCTACTGTCGTCGGCGGTGCTGTGCCGCATATCTCCACGAGCAGCAACTTCCGGAACCGCCCCAGACCTCCGTAGTCAGTGCCATCGGGCACGCTCCGACGCTTGAGAGAGATACGTGAAACGATACAGACGGGAGATACGAATCGGCTGTAATGGTCTGCCTGGCAGCAAGCCGGATCGCTATGCCGGCGGGCGGTGGCGATGGGGGAGCGGCGCGGCGGCGGTGGAACAGTAGTAAAAATACTACAAGAAGCGCGCGCCTGCCCTGCCCGCCGACACCGCCGCCGCTGAGGGGCCGCCTCGCCTGCGCGGCCGGCGGCCGGCCAGGCGGCACCGTCGCGTCTGTCGGCGTTTATGAGGGAGGCGCTGGAAGCGGAGGGGAGGATCACCGCCGCCAAGGTACCAGCGGCTCCGTCGACGAGAGGCATCCCGGCGACGAGGGCGGGGGGAAGGGGGGGGCGGGGTGCAACAAGGCTCGGCACTGTTCGGGTATTGGGCGAGCGACGCGCCCCGACACCCGGCGCGACCCCCCGATTCGCCCTCACAATTGGATCCCCTTGCATCGTGCCCCTGCAGCGCTCGGGCTTCCCCGCGTAGCGGAGCAGCAGCCGGGAAGCCGCTCCGGGGAGCGGGAGCAGCGGGAGGAGCGGGAGGGGGAGCGGGGCGAGAGAGGGGAGCCGCCCCTGGGAGAGCTGCTGCAGGTGGCCCTCTTGCTTCCGTTACCCAATTAACCCCCCCCCCCCCCCCCCTCCCCGCCCCGCCCCGCAGCCACCCGACCAGCGCGTGCCAGCTTGCCTTCGTCACTGCGCCCCCCGCACCTCGCCTTGAGGGCTCCGCTGGTGTGGGTTGGGGGAGCTTCGAACCACATGTCCCCGCCGTCCCCGCCATCAGGAGCTCCGCGATTGCGGTCATCCCGCTGTTGATGGGGGGTGGGCAGCAGGGAGAAGGGTTGGCGCAGGAGCAAGCGTGGAGGCAGAGGCGGGATGGGGCGGGGGAAGGGGGGGGGGTCCCTCAAAGCGCGGGAGCCGCTCATGCTCAGTCGACTATCCCCCCATCAACAGGTGCTACAGCTGCAGTCGCTCAGCGAAGAGGAGATCCGCAAGGTGCTGCCCGCGCACCCACCACCGCCGCCCCCCGCCCCCCCCCCCCCCCCCATCCATTTACCATTACCACCCACCCACCCGACAGTGCCGCCCCCACTGGCTGCCTGACAGTGCCGCGGCGCCGTTTGCAGGCGTTTGATCTGCTGGACCTGGACGGCAACGGCAGGCTCAGCGAAGGCATGCTCCCCCCTCTCTCTCCCCCCTGCGCTCTGCAACCAGAGGGGAACGCAAGGGCAGGTGTGCAGGGCGGAAGGGGGGGGACGGGGGGCATGCCTTCGCTGAGCCTGTGTTTCATGTTGCATGCCGTCAGCAGCATGTGCGCAGTCCGGGTACCCATGCGTACATGCTGGCCCGCCCTCCTCCCCCCTACCCCCTCACGGGCTGAGCCCCCCGACCGGTGTGCAGAGGAGGTGGAGGCGGTGATGGCGGAGTCGCTGGGCTCCGCGCAGCCGCTGCCGGGGCTGGTGCGGGGGCGCACGCGAGACTTCATGCAGACCTTTGATGTGGATAGCGACGGCATGGTCCGCCCCCCCCCCCCCCCCCCCCCCGCCTCCTCCAATACCTACTCTTCTGCCTTCCCCCGATCCTCTCACCAACCCCAGCACTGCCCTCGTGATGGGCACCCCTGCGGTCACAACCTCGCCTCACCCCACCCGACGCATGACCCGCACCAATGCAGACATGAGTGACGTGCTCCAGCTCCTCTATCGGTGGTCGGCCGGCCCGCTTCCCCCCCCCCCTCCCGCGGTGTGCGGCTTTCCGACGCGATGGTGTGGTGCATGCATACATGAGAAGACAAACATAACATGCGGGTCTTTACATACCCATACTCACCACGTGAGCATGCATAATGGAGGTTACCCCCCCTCGCCCCCTTGGAGCAAAGAGGCGGAAAATGTAAAGTATCCGATACACCACATAATACACCAGGGAACCACCACCAAACTACTGACGCAGTCTTGCAATCTGGAAAACGGCCACACAGTCGCTACGGCAGCGGCTGGCCCTGCCATGCTTTCCCCGTCCGATGGTTTCTGAACCCCCCCCCCCCCCCCCGCCCCCAACTGGGCACGCTCTAGGTCACGCTGGACGAGTTCTCGACGAAGCTGAGGGCCATGTCTAAGCGGCTGGACCGGCGCGCTTGGCCGCTTGCCATATGCGTCGGGATCGTCGCAATGACAGCCTCCATGATCCACCCCGTGCGCCCCCCCCCCCCCCCCCCCCCTTTCCTTAACCCACCCTCAACACATGACCCTCCTCCCCCCTTGCCTGCCTTGCCCGCCTTGCTCCCCCCCCTTTCAACAACATGCCCTGCAACCTGTCCCAACCTACAACTACCGTTTGTCAGCTGAGCTAAAATGTCCCCCTTGCCCCTTCCTCCCCCCCCCCCTTTCCTTAACCCACCCTCAACACATGACCCTCCTCCCCCCTTGCCTGCCTTGCCCGCCTTGCTCCCCCCCCTTTCAACAACATGCCCTGCAACCTGTCCCAACCCACAACTACCGTTTGTCAGCTGAGCTAAAATGTCCCCCTTGCCCCCCCCCCTCCCCCCTTTCCTTAACCCACCCTCAACACATGACCCTCCTCCCCCCTTGCCTGCCTTGCCCGCCTTGCTCCCCCCCCCCCTTTCAATAACATGCCCTGCAACCTGTCCCAACCCACAACTACCGTTTGTCAGCTGAGCTCACATGTCCCCCTTGCCCCCCCCCTCCCCCCCGCGCTTTCCTCCGCCCCGCTCACAGCTGCTGCCGCTAATGGGACAGGAGCTCGGGCTAAGCCTGTCGCAGTACGGTCTGACGACGTCCATTTACGGTGAGCCGCTCGCCCGCCCGCTTCACGCTGGTGACGGGTGCCCTGTCGTGACAATCCGGCGGGCGACTGATCTCATGCGTCCATACTGGGATTCACCATTGACTGCAGATATCATTCCTGACTCAAAGATATGCCGGTCAGTCGGCCTTACCACCCTCTTTCCGTGAAGACGTCGATCACGGAGGATGGGCCCAGTAAAGAAAAAGCACGCACGGTCTCTTGGGGGGTAGATGACGCGGGATTCCTGTACCAAGTGATGAGGCTGTAGTACATACGGACTATGGGCTCTGGGTTACGTCCGCTCTGCTTCGCCCCCCCCCCCCCTTTGATGGGTTTTGTGCTCGAGCGCTTGACGGCATCCGTCCCGGCCGGTCGCCCATCTGGTGTCAACGCCAAACATGGGGCGAGTCGTATGTACCGCGCAGCCATCGGTCGAGTTGGGGATGCCCTGGGGCCGCTGTATCCCATGCCGCTGCTGTCGGCACCAGTTGCCGGCGACGACTGGTGCGCCGGCGGTGAATGTCGCCTTGACCCGATCTGGCACTCCCGGTGCACCCCTGCAGGTGTGGCCAAGACGGTGGTGGCGCTGCCGGCCGCGATCCTGCAGGACACGGCGGGCCGGCTGCCGGTGATCACCGCCTCGCTTGTTGCCATGTCGGTGGGCTTTGCAGGCGTCGGACTGTCGCCCGGATTCTTTGGCTTTGCCGCCTCGCGCGCGGCTGTGGGCGAGCCCCCCCCCCCCCCCCCTCCCCTAACCCCTCACTCCCAAATCTATGGGTTTTCGGAGTTGCCTCAGCTGTTTATCGCCTTTCCTTTGAAGCTGCGGTGCTTCAGCGCTCGGTGCCAGGCTGTGCGGTCGATCACGATTGTCTGCCATGTGGTGTCGATGCCAAACGTCTTGAGAGCCTTTCGTGCGCGCGGCCGAAGGTCATGTTTGGGCCGCGCCTAGGGCGCCTGTGTGCACCCCATGGTGACATCACGCCCCGTCTGCTCCCGCTCCCGTATTTTCCCTGTGCGCGCCAGGCTCGGGCGTGAGCTCCTGGGGGCTGGCCACCACAACTTATGCGCTGGACATCTCGCACCCGCTGAACCGAGCGCGGAGCATGGCGCCCCTCAGCACCTGCACCGCCATCGGCGGCATCCTGGGTGCGCGCCTGCAGGCACGACTGACGCTTGACAATTGTCACAGCTTGTGGCCGGGCAGGGCGACGGGCTGGATGTCCCATGGCTCAGCGTCGTAAACTCGCATGTAGCATCGTCCTTTGAAGGTCAAACCACCTAGTAGTCCTAATCCTGCCGACAAAGACGTTCCTTCCTGTTCCTTCTCTGAGGTCAGGGGGGATTACGTCTCCGTACCATGTGAACGGGTGCGCGGAAATAATGATGAATCACTTTCCACCACCGAGTCAGACATTCCGGTGTTTCTGTGTGGTCCATTCTGATGCACTTCCGGATAGGTTTACTCCTTCCTTCCTTGGGTTGAGGCGGTAAAATCAACAATAAAGCAGAGTTGTGCCGTGATGCCCTTCAATCACACACAGGTCCATGTAAAGTTTCTCTGCCTCTCTCTATAACACAGCTGACCGAGAATGTGGCTGCGGTAAGACATCACCTCACCCCCACCACCGCCGCCTGCCACCGCCGCCGTATCTGATGGCTTTGCAGGCTCAATGATGGGCGGGTACATCGCCGACGCAATCGGCCTGCACCGCACCTTCCTTGTTGTGGGCTGCATCTTCGCGGTCGTCGTCGCCGCCGCCAACACGCTGCTGAGCGAGACGCGGCGAGGCGGAGGGGCGCCGCCGAAGCAGCCGGGCAAGGGGGGCCGCCCCGGCTTGCAGTCCCTGGCGTCCTTCTCGTCCGTCATGCGGTGCGCCCACACCCTGGCGCCCTGCCCCGGCGCCCTGCTTCGGCGCTCCGCCGCCAGCATGCCGCCCAACTTGTAGCAGGGATCCGAATCAAGTCTCAATCCAGTCCACATCGGAATCAAATGCATCAACTAAGTTGACCGGAGGCAATCAAGGTCTTGTGACCGATTAGACATCCGATACTGATGCACTTAATGATATTCAAGCGAAGCATCCATCAGGGGTGTCGATATCCATTGGAAGGAAGAGGCTGAATGTGGAGTCCAGATCCGGCTGTGTCATTACGAGAGCCGGCACACGTCTAGGAAAGCATTTATAGGAGAGCACAGCTTTCCCCACCAGCTACAGCGAAATTAATACATATATGTATATATATATATATATATATATATATATATATATATATATATATATATATATATATGCTATGAATATATATGAATATATATATATATGCTATGAATATATATTCGTAATGAAAATGATTTCAAATTATAAATTATGAATCACTATTATTATTATGAAACATTATTACGAATATATATTCATAGCATACGTGGTACTGCCCCAAAAAGTCTTATTGACACCGGTCGGGTGCAACCGCCGGCATCCGTGAGAGAAGATTGGCATTTATGCTACACCTCAGTGCATCTGGTATGTCAGCCCGGATCATGTCCTTTAGGGTGAGAGATGAATAGAGTCAATTAAATTCCGTATCAGATTAGCCTAATCTACCAGATGAAAATAGATATAATACATGATTCGCTATGACGCTCGATATATTTCGACCCCAGTGCACATTTATTCGGACCCTGACTATCGACTTGGCGCTCTCGGTGCAACTGACCCCCTACTTCGCCGCGGCCCTGTTCGCAGGCAGCCGGGCGTCCCCGCGCTCGTGGGCTTCAACTGCGCCAATCGGTTGTGCGTCGGGACCGCCAAAATGACGCTGCTTCCCCTATTCCTGGTGCTCGCCTGCCCACCGTGCGTCGTCCCTTGTTCAATCCTATTCTTGACCTTGCCATCCATTATTATGAAATACCGAATCTGCGGCCTGCTTCTCTATACACTATATCGATTTTCACAGTTCGCAGTGGTTAAAAGAAAACCAATATAATTCGTGTCGCGGTTATGAAACTCTGCAAAGGGCGACGGCATCGTCTGATGCATTACTTCTGCGTTCGTTCATAAGTACCGCTGATGCTGTTGGTCACCCTGAAAATCTCGTCGACCCTGCTTACGAAATCTCGATGCGCGGCTATCCGAGCTGCTGTTGGGAGCTGTCCTGGTCCGACCAGCTGGGCCATGCTGTGTCTCGTGCCAACAAACAGGGGCCGGCCATGTCGTTGCGGCATCGCGTATTTTGAAATGTGTATTCAGAGTGAACGCCCCCACCCCTTGCCGCCCCCTTTGCACAACCCCCTCCAGGCCGGCACGATGGGCATGGCCGCCTCCACCATCGGCACCGTCTTCGCGATCATGAGCGCCGTCGCGCTCGTGTTCGTTCAGCCCGCCGCGTACCTCAGCGACCACGTTGGGCACAAGGTACCCACCCGGCAACCGAAGACTGCTATTTCCCTCGTGGAACGCACCCTGGCGCAGGATACAGAGCAGCTTAACCCGAGCTGACAAAGCCGGCCCGTGCCTGCTTGCCTGGCTGTCGCGCCGCCGCTGACGCTGTATGTATGTGTGCCGGTCGCCGCCACCTCGCGCAGCGGGTGATCCCGCCGACCGGCATTGCGCAGGGCGCGGCGCTCGTGGTCCTGGCCTGCAGCGGCATATGCGAGTCCCGCGAGGCGTTGCTCGCCCTCGGCATCTCCATGTGGGCGATCGCGCACACGTTGCTAGGCTCCTCCGTCTACGCGCACGTCTCCGGAGTCGTGCCTTACGAGCTGCGCTCGCCGGCGTGCGGCGTGATTCGAGTCTCAGGTGAAGATCCGCCTGTGACGAGTGTCGAGCTGGCGCCAAAGATATCCGATAGCATACCTGTCGAATGTTCCGAGAGGTGCCGTCGAGTTTGATGCAAGATGCACAGAAATATGCAGGATTCCGATTCGAGTCGTTGAGACACTGGAAGTTTGCGTTGTCGTCGACCTTCTCGCGATCTTCGACTTCGACTCCCTGTTGTCGAGTACGGGAGAATACGGGAGAATATAAAATGTCTCCTTTCACATTTCTTATTATTCATCGGCACAGCAAAATGTGTTGTATTTAGTCGTTATATATAAACATATCCCTTCTTATGGCGCGTTTTCGTCTGGGACTGACCCAAATTACTGGTTGCGCAGGCGACATCACGACCATCTTCGGCGGTGTGGCCTTCGGGGTGCTGGCCCAGCAGGCAGGAGTCACCGTGGCTCTGGGAATCATCGGCTCCTTGCAGGTGCTGGCTGCGGCATGGTTCCTTCTGGACAGCCGATACGGCGGCCGGCCAGGAAGCTCCGAGGCTGAAAAGTGTTAACAGCGGACATCGTCAGCGACATTTGTATATTCATATATACTAAGGTAGAAATGCTGTAACAATAAAGCGCCGGAGCGATACGGATAGATATGCCCCCCATGAGGCCGGGAGCTATAGCCGAAGATCAGAGATGAGATACGGCGGTGCAATGTGTGAAGCGTGGCGATCTGGCGGCATTACTGTAATCCAGAAAATGTCGGTGCCATGCGTTCCGCAGTGCCCATCGTGTGTGCGAGAAGATTTAGTTAGCATAAACGAGGTGCCAGTAAGCAGGGTCAGACATGCAACGCGCTGATTTTCGTGGTCTGTACTGGTATAGTAGTACTGCCTTGCAATATTAATACTGCCTTGCAAGACACAGCAGAACCACAAATCCAAATCAATACGGATTCAGGTCTGATATGGCTGTGCTCGCACATCGATCAAATCCTGCTCTTTCAACTAAAATCGGTCATCCGCATATTGACTGAATTTTATAACTCAGTCAGATAAAACGACTGGGTGGCCCGGCGTAGTATCTACAAACTAGTAAAATCAGGATGAGCAAGCTTAAAAGTGGGAGCAGCATGAGCGCCTGTGACGCTGCCATTACTTGGTTGCTCAATCATATACGGCGACGCCGGAACCCGAAATTGTTGTATCGTCATATTATTATTATCCGGATACTGGTGAATGGATGTTGAGCTTGACGTATGGACCGCCGACGGGTGCGGGTGCGGGGGGGGGGAGGGGGGGGGCTACGGCATTATTAGACTGCTTAACACCCTAATGGCAGTGACCAAAGCATCGTTAAGAACTCTATGTTATACCGTAGCTAGTCCGAAACATACACATACATATATATATATACCATATATGCATCCGTACATGCGTTGCCGGAAATTGTATACGACTCGCCGCAGCCCCGTCTTAATTGCACAGTTTTTGTGGAGTGTTGTACGGTAGAATGTTGCAGTACTAACGACGTCGACTGCTGCTTCGCTGCGATACTATATATATACTATATATATACTATATATACGATATCGGATACACCTGCCCACAAAAGTCTTGCCCCCTTGTCAAGCATCATTTGTAGATTGGCCCATTGTGAGCCCTCACTTTCGTTTCCGGCCGCGCCATTCCATGTGTCATACGTGAACTTGACATCATGCGTGGGGCAGCCCTAAGTAGCGTTTGTTGTGCTCTCATTGTAAAAGCCATACGTGTGCATGTCATTGTTCGTGGTTAGTAATGAATTTGATAACCCAATGTCACGAGGGCAGGATTTTTTATATCGCACGTATATGCATTCCATGTGTACGGCTGCACGCCAGAAGTTAGCTCTACCATCGTAGATCACATTCACAAAGGCGCGATCTCCCCGCCGTCCACATGCAAGCAAGTGAGCACTTCCCTCAAAATGGCCAATACTGCAATTAAGGCTTGCTCCAAAAGTCCAGCCCAGGCACCTGCAGCTGCGGTACAATGCGCCCTTGGTAGAGCCCGGCTCTACCAATGAAGGCTTTGCCCGTATTGCGCAGGAATACAGCCCCCGAGTCAGCGGATGGGTCCATATGGTCACCCGCTACGGCATTGTCCAGGGTATGTGGTAGGGCTGTCCATCAATACGCTCCGATATTCTGCTATTGGGCTGCGCTAGCGGGCCCCTACGCGGGGAAAATCCGCCTACGCGGGGCGAGTACATCGTCTTTTTATCGGGATGCGGGTCGCGCGGTAAGCCACTGTACTAGGCTTTGTAGGAGAATCTACAATTATTTGCATCAGGCCCCTACTCCCCTTGTTATAGTTCCACCGAGGGGCCCGGCAGGGCTCGAACCAGCGCAGAGTGGAATCACGAGCGTAACAGGCAGCCCTCCCCTCCGCCACCTATCACATCTCAAGCCGTTGAAGAATATTCTAAATTAATTCTATCATAAAAATGCGCCACTGTATTTAGCACTCGGCGGTCGGCGGTGGCGGTCCGGACGTGGCGATGCCTACAGATACGTACGCACGTATAGAGCAAGACTTACGAGGGGGACTGTATATGACGACGCGCGCGCTATTTCCGACATATTACGGTCTTGACAGATGTGGTCATCAATCGTTACATGATATGTGTTTTTACCCTCATCCGGTCACTGCCACGCCACGCGGCAGAGGCTGCGCCGATTTACATAAGACATATATGTTCACAGCATGCATATATTGTGACGCTTCCCCGCTATGAGAGAATGAGGCGAGTATAATGAGACATTAGCTTCGTGCACTTTATGCGCAAGTTCTAAGTATTAGTTAGCCATGCATGTGGGCATGTGGCGACGATCCCTGACGCCATCACCGACGATGCGCATACCGCACGCCCGCCGCAAGTCGGCAGGACTTGTTGGATGGCGGGTGCCGCGCCGCGGGCGGCGCGCGATCAAAACAGGTAGAGACACAAGTACACGTAGCACTGTAGCAGTACCACCTTAGCGTACTCTATGTTGTGCGCCTCGCTGCTATATGGTCGCATCGCATACGCTATAGCATAAGCATCTACACGCTATGCCGTAGTATGTGTCTGCCACATCGTGGACGCAGCACGACAACCGAGACAGCCCAATACCTGCCTAGGGGTAAGCTAGGGTTTCAGATAGAGTTTCATAACCTGGTGGATATCCCATATAGAGCACCTGATCGGTTAGGGTTTTATACCCTATTCATATCCCTAGTCAGGGCACGAGGAGACAAACAGCCAACTAAGCCCTTCCAGAAGTTTGTGACGAAGTTAATGTAGGATTTCGTGGGCAAGCGAACAACTGCTTCCCCTTTGCAGCTACTGGAGTATGTGGAGAAGTGTATCGATACCGGTGAGGTGTACGAGGCGACCTCCCAACCAAGGACAACCCCAGCAACCAGCAATAAACTGACCCAGGACAACCAGGAATACACCGAGCTGGGACCTCTAAGTGGGACCCCTAAGGAGGACTACCTAGGCGGCGACATTCATGGTGTCGTAGCACCGTAAGGCGGGACCCATGGTGGTCCTAAGTGGGATCAGTTAAATGGTCCCCTAAGAAAGACAACCTGGAGAAGACGAGGTACTATACTGCTGTTGGGACGCGGCGCAAGACTACCTACATTGTAGCCACGGCTAAGTAGCAGTACAGAATCTATTGAGAACAATTAGACAAGGACAACACTTAACGCGGACGCGGCCTAGCGCGCGGTGCACGTGCGTTCGAGTTAACACTAAGCGCGTGCGTGGAGCCGTCCAGCCATGGCGTTGATCGAGTGATGCTCTTCGTTAGGACGCGGATCCGCGTAGTAATGATGCCCCCGGCTCTCATGCGGGTCGTCAGCTCCGACGCCCTCCACTAGCTCATGCACAACCGCCTCGATGAGCAGCTCTTGCCCCATCTCGTATAGGTATCTCGTAATGTGCCAATGCATCTCGATTCGCGGATAAAACATTAAATGAGACGAGATATCGCGGTATAGTACTACTCAACTGTCTCACGCATGGCGACGAAGCATTGGATGATAGGCATTTGTAGCATCAATAATGTGCTTCCATGGCCGCATAAATCCCACCGCCGGCTAGCTGCCCTAAAGCGGCGCGTGAACATAATCCCATCACTACGACGACCCCGCCTGATTGGCAAGTACTGAACCACGTGCGCGTGCTGAAAATCGCTTCGTACGACGAGCGTCATAAGTAGGCCTGCAAAGGCTCCGAAACCAACATCCAAGGACGTATGCCTAAATATACCATTTACGGGCGGCCGTGCGTGCTGCCGCGGTATGCCGTACATATCTTTTCCCGCCGCAGGGACAAGAAGACTGACAGCGGTAAAACTCTTGATCATATCTATAACCTACAGCAATCCAAATACTGATCCACGGCGCAGTAAGCCTTGATCGACCTCTGCAATGTGAGTACCAATAAGTACATACATACCTATACGCATCCATATGTAATTACGCCAGGGTATCGATATAGCACACAACATGGCTGGTTTATATCGTTAGAATGCCCCGGCGTGCCGGTGGCCAGCCGCATCGGCACACCTCACATCACCGAAATCAATACGGCTTGACTCCTTTGTGGAAACGTCCTAAAAAACGTTCGAGACTCACGGCGCTCCGCCTCTGCTGTCCGTACACTGCAGATGCAGACGGTCCAATAGCTGCACATACTTATCTAAGTATATGCAAAAGCTCAAAATAGGCAGTCCACCGCGCGCAGCAACAGACGAAAAAATCCCACACGAATTGGCGCCTCGATAAGCAATGCGCCACCAATTGCCTGCCACCCACGTGGCGCGGACATCACTGCGTCGGGCAGCCCATTAGAGGCTTACAATAGGGGCGTAGCGCCCGACGCGCCCCCTACTGCGCGCCTGGATCTTGAAATCACTTTTCGTCACTGAAATTAATTCCACGCCGCGGATTAGCCCAAAAGGCTCCACGCTTCCCACGGATTGCAGAAAGAGTGACCTTTGGCGCCTCCACGATGCGGGATCCCACACGCTGAGTGCGGAGCCTCACGCGCCTTGTAGATGGCGCAATGGCAAATGAAGCAACCAAGCACGAGCCTTGCCATACTATCCGGGTCGCCGGGAAGGGGGAGCGTGGGTGAAGGGGGGGGGGGGGGTACGGGCGGTTCATATTTACATGTCTTCAGAGACTGCTGTACTACAGACAACATGCACGCTTCGGTCGGTCCTCTACCGACGTATTGGATCAGACCTTCAGACATCCTGCACTTACTTGTAGGAGTAATGCGTGACGTCTTGAGGTCTAACGCCACGATGCTTGGCGCTGTGTTGGCGTTGGCTGGAGCGTGCTCAGTGCGAGGCCAGCGGCTGCCGGCTGCCAACGCTGACGGGGTAGCGAGGCGGCTGCGACCGGGGCGTGCGCGGCGAAAGCAATGGCGGCTGCGCCGCCAGCGCGCGCCTCCAGCGGTCCAGCTGCTCCTCGCGGTCGCCGTCCACCGCGGCAGAGGCCGCCGCCTCGCCAGCGTCCGACGCCTCTGCGGAGGAGTACAGCAGCGAGGCGTCGCCGGCGGCGCTGGAGGTGCTGCAGTCCATGCGGCCGAACCACAGGTGGCGGTACGCGCCGTAGCTCACGATGGCTTTGATCCAGCGGAGAAGGGGGCCCAGGGCGCGGTTGGCGCGGGCCACCTCCACAAATGTGAAGTGGGGGTGGTTCAGGTAGCTCGTCTGCGAGACAAGCATGTCGGATGATACGTGGGCTCAGTGCACAGCCGGCGATTCATTCAACATAAGCTTGCCCGTTTGTGTGCTCCGAAACCCCCCTATCTTACGCCCAATCAGGGCTCAAAGAAACTGGTTTCGGAGCTGTCACTGCTAGTCACAAGCATGGCGGACGGTACATGGGCTCAGCATACAGCTGGCGATTCACGCAACATAAGCTTGCCCGTTTGTGTGCTCCGAAACCGCCCTACCCGACGCCCAATCAGGGCTCAAAGGAACTGGTTTCGGAGCAGTCATTGCTAGTCACAAGCATGGCGGGCAGTACGCGGGCTCACCGCACAGCCGGCGATTCGCGCCACATAGCTTGCCCATTTGGGTGCTCCGAAACCACCATACCCGACATCCAATCAGCGCTCAAAGGAACTGGTTTCGGAGCTTTCACTGCTAAAATCTTGCCGGGTGCCAATTTCTAATCAATATTCAGCATCTTCTCCGAAACCACCACGGATGCAGCCTCCCTATTCGCGCTCCGAAACAACCGCATGCAAAAAGACTCCTTGACGGCGCTCAGACCTTGCTTTCATAATATAAAGGGGTAGCTTCGCTATCATAGACATACTCTAGCCCTCACAAGATATCGCATGGAAGACACGAAAGGCAAGTGCGAGTTGGCGCTGTTGGGTGATGCGCTGGTTGTGTTCCTACCTGCAGCAGGTGCACAGCTCGGGGCGGCAGCTCCTGCGGCGCAAACGCCAGCAGTTCCGCCTTGAGGCTCTCCGACCGCAGCAGCGACAGCACGTTGACCCAGCGCTGCGGCAGCTGGCCGTCACTGCCGGCGCGCAAACCGGCGTGTCAGCAGGGGGGACAGACAGCATAGGGCGGGGGGGGGGGGGGGGGGGTTGCCACTCGGCCGGGGCGCAGGGTGTGTAGCGTCGGGCCGGAGGCGCGCACCTGAGGATGATGGCGAGCGCCTCCAGGGTGCGCTGCACCGCGGGCGGGGGGCGCGTGAAGGAGCGCAGCGCTGCGAGCTCCGCCTTCGAGATGCGCGCGATCTCCTGGCGCGCGCGCTTGACCTGCGGTGAGGCGACGCCGCGCAATCGCATGCTGTCAGCGCCGCCCTCGGGCGCCCCAATATCACGCACCATCGCCATCGTACTGGAGTAATCAATTCTCTTGGGGGGAGGGGGGTGAATTCTCGGCCGGCGATGGTGCGCAGGCTCCCTTGGCTGCTGCTGCTCTAGTAATGGCATGAACTGCTCCAGGTAGCTGGACGATGACTTGGGCTGACTGATGTACACAGGTAGTGGTTCTGTCGCATCCGCGGGGGAGCGTGGGCGGTGTTTGCGTTTGCCTGCTACCTGTTATTGCGAGTGATCACTAGTGTATGGCGATGGCTTCTGTTACAAGATGATGTGCTGGCTTCTCGTGCATGTGATACATACAGGTGCATACGTACATAGATACTTACATACCCACATACATGCACACACATATGTATACATCTATACACACATACATATACATACACAAACAAACAAACAAACATATATACATAGCGCTACATACATACATGCATTGGAGTGTGCACCAAGTATTTAGCAGGGGAATAGCGCCGCTCACGATCCGTACCTCGTAAAGCACCACCGCCGCGAGGTTGCTCCAGCCACAGGCGTGCTTCCACTGTGCGAATCGACCTGCCAGGGGGTGTTCCGCGCCGGGGGACGGGTGGGAGCGCTGCGGATCCCGGCTGCCGGCGCCCTGGAGCTGCGGGCGCCAGGTGCGCTCCGCGGCGCTCGGCAGCGCACGTGGGCTGCGCAGGCCGCGCGGGCTGAGCGCGACGTCGTCCAGCGTGGAGCGCGGCGAGGGGTGCAGCGCGCCGTCCTCGCCGTAGTAGAAGCACACCGAGCCGCCGCCGCTGAGCATTACGCGCGGCGATGCGGCCCGGCCCTCTTCGCCGCCGCACTCGTCCGATGGGCGCCGGCTGCTCGCAGCTGAGGTCGAGTACGGCGGTGCCTGCGACATGCTGCCAATGAGATGGTAGAGGTGGTCCATTGTGCCGGCGGCGTCGGAGGTGAGCAGGTGGTCTTGCCCGGCCGCCTCTGTGCCGCTACTGCTGCGCCGGTGCGTCAGGGCGGCGCATGCGGATGTGCACCGCCTGTGGCTTGCTGCCATCACTGCCGCCGTCCTCGTCTCCTCAGCTGGTGAGCCTGCAACAGCAAGTGATGACCAGTCTTCAGTTTTACGGCTGTGCATGTGGGGTACCTGCCCCTATACATCCATGTGTATCATTGGGAGGCGGAAAGCAAAGGGAGGATTGCGAAGCAGCGCACAGGGCGCAGCTTACCGTTGTTTGCAGCACGGGTCGGCGGCTTAGCGATATCATCGATGGGAGTCATGGTGTCGTCCTTGTCGAGGGCGATCGACGGCGAAAAGCCGTCCACGGCGCCCCAGCGAGCGAGCAGCGACACGGCCGGGCCGCCAGGGCTGGGGTGCTCCGCTGCCGCTGCGTCGGCGACCGCGCCGTACCACACATTGCCCGCAAAGAGCAGCCCAGCGCAGGCCGAGTCGGCCGACTCCGGGGCCGGGTGAATGCTAGCGCTGCTGCGTCGGCGGTGAGCGGGCTGCTCGGTCGGGACGCTGGCGCGGAGGAAGGCGGGTGGTGTTGTGGGTCCAGCCGCAGTCGGCGCGTCGGAGGAGTATCCTTCCATCAAAATAAGCGCAGACCCCGCAGAGGGAGAAAACACAGGCTGCCTTTCGGCGGCACTAGCAGCGTGGTCGACCGTCCCGGCTGCCATAATCTCGGCGTCATCTTGAACGAAAGTGTTCAGGACAGGCGCGACCGCAGTCGAGACGACATCGTCAGCCGTGGCATAGCGGTTGCCGGCCATAGGACGCGGAGAGCTGGCGGCCGAGGCGACCGCCGAGTGTACCGTCGTAGTGTGGCGACGAGATTTGCCGGGGTTGTTGCTGCGGCTCGCCGACTGCTTCTTGCGGCGATGCTGGAGGTGGCGGCCGGTGCCATACTCGTGTTCGGTGTGCAGCGCCGCCAGTCGAGCTTGCGCTTCGCGCTTGACAACAAATATCTCGGCGTAGCTGTTGCCCGGGCGTGGCATCCTCGGAAGCACCTCCGCCGCGTTCTTTGGGGTCGTAGTCAACACGTCGTCGCCCCCGCGTCCAATGCGGGCGTTGCCCAGATGAAACATCGACTCGAGAGTGAGCGCGCCCACTTTAGGGGCAGTACCGGTAGTAGTTTCCGGCCGGTCCTTGCGGCGTGCGGCTAGTGCCGGCGACGTCGGCGCCTCGCTGTCTGGGTCCCCAAACGCATTGGCGAGCTCCTTCACCATGTCAATGTAGCTTATGCCGCTCGGCGGCTTCGATCTAGGCGTGCCCGTCTTGCGCCCTGCTGCATCGGCCGGCATGGATGCGTTGATATCCTCGCCTCCGGGGGCGCGCCAGGCTAGAGGCGCCGGTAGGGGAGACGTGGCTCGCGGCGCGTAGTGCCTGGGGCTGCGCTGTGGCTGGCTTGCTAGGGCGTCGCTCCAAGTCGCGCGCCGCTGGCTGGATCCTGCGTTGCCCTGCTGGGGCCGAGTAGAGTTTGTGGCCTTTTGCGCAGCAGCCCTGTGGTTGCTATTCGTGAGGTGGCGAGCCGGGGAGGTCGTGGCGGCTGGCGAGCGGTGGCGCGGGCTGCCACCCGCACTTGGGGCTCTGCCACCCGCTCGCTCCCGTGCAGACTGCGAGATCCTTGCCACATAGCCGGACATTCCGCGCGGCTGCTCTCTGTGGAGAGTCTGCTGTCGGGGCGATTGAGGGTGGGTGGACGCCGTGTCGTTCCATTCGTTTGTGCCTCGCTTGCTGTCTGGGCGGCGCACCGAGTCAGGCTCCGCCGACACGACAGTGTCGACTTCCGAAGCGAGCAGCCAACTGACAACACTGGGGGTGTTGTTGCTTTCCTGGCTGCTGCTGGCCAGGCTACCGCCGCCTTCCGAGTGGCGGCCACGGGTGGCGGACGAGCGTCGCCTACGAGCCGGGGGAGCTTGGTACTGCAGGTGCTCGAAGGGAGCCGGGTGGCGCGGCGGCCGGGGCTGCGAGGACGCCGGCGAGGGGTGGTCGAGGGTGCGGCGTCGGCTGTCGCTCGGCGGCCTGTCGCGACCCTCGGAGGACGACGACCGCCGACCTTGCTGCGGGTGCGACACCGCCTCGGCAAGGAGGTCGCGAATCTCCGCAATATGCGCCTCCCGGGTGGCCAGCTCCGACCGCAGGCGGGCCACCTCGCCGTCGGCCGCGCCCAAGCTTACGGCCAGTCGCTCCCCGCCTTGGCACAAGCCCGCCACCTGCGCCTCTGCCTGGGCCAGCGCAGCGCTCAGAGCCGTTTCCTTGCGGCTTGCCGACTCCTGCGCCTCCCGCAGCGCAGCCTTCAACTCCGCGACGGCCGCACTGTCCTCCGACGCCTGCGTCCTCTTGGAACTCTCCGGCAGCTTCTGCACTGCAGTGGTGCGCTCCTCGCAAGTATCCGGCCGCCGCTGCTGGGCCTCGATCATCGCCATCAGCTCCGCCAGCACGGGCTGCCCATTCGGCTGCCGCCCATGCTCCCCACGCTGGTTGCGCCGCGCCCATGCCAGCACCTTGTCGAGGCTGTCCACCTCGCGCAGCGCGTCCGCCAGCTGCACCTCGTTGCTGCGGAGCACCCACGCCGCGCGCTCCAGCTCCGCCGCCAGATCCTCGTCCGCCTTGCTGGGCGGCGCCGCGGGCGGCACAATGCCATCGATGCTCGCCTCCGCTGCGCTCTCTTGTGTCAACTCAATTTCACCCTACATAGGACGACACGGCGCAACCGTCAGCATTATCCACTCATTCACTCCGCCCACGCCAACAGCATTCACGAGGAGCACATTCACTGTGGGACCCACCTGGCTTGCCTCCATCTCCCGCAGCAGGTTCTGCAGCCAGGCCTCACTCACACCCATCTCCTTCGAGTCCCGCCTTCCAGCGCGCTGCTCTGACCGCTCGCCGTGAGGCACACCTCTCCTTGCTTGCCTCGCCGGCGCGCTTGCCTTGTCCGCTTGCGGGCTGCGTGCCTGCGCCGCGTCGGGTGCCTTGTGGCGATGCCGTGCTTCCGTCATCGGCCTGCCAACACCCAGAACGACCAGCACGGCGGAGTTAGGCGCCGGTCCCCCAGATGAGATGAACGCTACATGTGCCTTTGGTGGGATGGAGGGGTGTCATAATATCAGCCATGTCATTCTGCATGCCAGGCTGATGAAGCAATCTTATCCAGAACCGACCTGGAATCGGATTCGTGCTGCAGGTAGGGAGGGGACATGACTACAGCCTGTACCGTGCCATGCCGTGAGGTCCAGCCTCCCCGCCTCCCTCCCCCCCACCCCAGCCCCCTCCCCCCGACATGCCGATCCAAGAGCTTGGAGCTCGCCAGCATGGCATTGTTCAAGAACTACACCAGCTTATAGCCAGGTACGCAACGGGTTCGCATAAAACGCGCACCCCTGTAAAGATATCCACGGATGAACAGAGTGCTCATTACCAACGCTGTGCACTCTCGTCTTCGCACTTCACACGTCTTCACACCTCAACCTCCATGCCACACCCCACAAGCCCCGTGAGCACTCCACAAATACTGGTGTAGTATCGCTACACCCTGCCAACTTCCAGAGTGCGCTGCGCCAGGCACACAGTCACGACAGCCCCCCGTGCAATCCCCGCTCAACCCTGGCCGGTACGCTCAGCCCGCTGGCCGAGAAACCGACCGCAATCGTGTCTGCTCCCGAAGCCCGTGCTGCTTGGCGACACTGCGACCCCGCAGACCGCGCGCTCCGCAGAATATTTTTTTTCATGTAGTCGCCGCTTGTTGCAGTGGTGTCGAGGCGCTCGAAGCGAGTACATACCACATATCACCCACATGTCTACCGACACTACCTTGTCGCTCCGATGGGCCAGCTCCTGCGCCTGGCTGTTTGCACAGCTCCCGGGAGCCGCAGAGTCTGACGATATTTTTTACTATTGGCTCGGCCCAGAAAGGCGGACCTGGCAAGGGACGCCCGAAACCACGAGGATGGGCTAGTAGCCCTTCTCCTTGTTCCGCCCTACGGGTAGCGCATAACTACCATACGAGTACCGGTGCCAGACTCGGGATGAAACGGCCGTGAGGCTACCGGAGCTCCGACGCCGAATACAGGTACTCGTACAGTAAGGACTGGCTGTAACAAAAACAATTTCGCCGAAGCTCGGGTCAGTGGGGAGAATAGGAAGCCACCCTGTGGCGAGAATGGCAGTTCAGACAGACTATGTGCGCGCTCTTCGCAGGAGAGTCCGTGCTGGAAAATGATGCGACTGGCGGCGGGTGCGCCGGAGGGGGGGGCGGGAAGGGTGGGTGGGTGGGGGGGGGGGGGGGGGGGGGGGGGGGGGGGGAGAGGTCGAGCAGCCTGCCGAGCAGCGCACGTACCTGACTGTCCGCCGGTGTGGGGAGTTCGTTGGCGTCTGAGGCAGCGCGGACCTGTACCGCTCGGAAAGAAGGAAGTGCTGCTGGCTCGGTACGAGAGTATTGTGGTCGACCGGAGGGTAGAATTCACGCATAGACTCCGTAGGCCTTGGCGTTGGGAACGTGGTGTGGTGCGATGCTGTCTGATGGCGCCCGAGTGGGTGGCGGGGAGAGGTGAGACGGCATATAATCCTCAGCGACTAAAACATGCAACTGCTTGTCGGGCGTCGTGCGAGGCGGCGGCACGTGCTATCCCTACTGTCGCTACTGTCGTGCGCTGCTGCGGCGAGCGGCACCATGAGACATTGTAGCGACCTTAAGACTATATTGCAATCCTCGAGCACGACGCGCCGTTGCCAACGGTAACGCCTGCTAGTACATACGAGTAATGTACATGGGGATAAATTAAGACGATGTATAATCGTAGTATATAATCGTATATAATCGTATAACCGCGCGCACACACCATGCACTCTAAATCAAACACTGTAATCTAAATTGGAAACACATAAATATCCTAAATCCTTATGCTGCTACAATAATTACTTACATGAGCTAGCGCAGCAGAAGGCGATATCAGAAATCACCAAAAGAAAAGGCAATCAATAATTCTGCTGCTACAATAATTCATTGAAGAGTATGCTGCTGGAGGCGAATACTACCGGTACCAGTACCAGCCATATCCATTCGTGATGCCGCCTTCATCGGCTGCATGAACGCCATCCTCCCAAGGTTCCTGACTAGGAACTCCGGCACCAACACCCCCACCCCTGGTTTCTTCGACCCACAGCTCGGGTCCGTACTTGGCCGAGGCAGCTTCAACGCAAATTCTTCCGCCCGCCAGTATGACCACTTCCTCAACGATGCTCATGGGTCGGACAGCTACGCCGCGGAGATGCGCGAGGCGTGGGGCCGCCTCCAAGCGGCTACTGCTGGCCATCTCGGCGACGCAGATGCACGCCAGATGGAGCGGGAAGTGGAGGCTGCGTCGGGCTCGCAAAAGGAGCTGACGGCATTTCTAGACCAGGCCAACAACTCTCGGCTTCGAAATGAGGTGTGCGCTCTCCCTGCCACATGTAGGGAACGGATCTTGTTCAACCAGCTCGACGCGGCGTCAGGCATGTGGACAGTGGCCATCCCCACCGCGCGGACAGCCATGACTCCGCATGAGCTGCGGGAGGTCGCTGCCGGGTACTTCTTTCTGCCTAGCCCGTGCTTGGCCCCGGTGGTTGGGTGCCAGATTATTCTGCCCTCGACGGAGCACAACCCCGTCATTGTTGATCTATACGGCGACGCGCTCATGAACCTCCCGGCGCCTGGAGACGCTCACTGGCGTGTACAGCACGACGCTATCGCAGATGCCTTCCGCGATCACTGTGTTCACGACCTAGGTATCGCGGTACGGCGGGAGGTGGATGACTTGTTCCAGCAGGCAGTGCCTCTCGGCAACACCGTACCCCGGGATGAACTCAAGGACCTAGTGCCGGACGCAGAGCTCTCCCTTCCGGCGTTCAACGTCGTGACCGGGAGCTATGATCCCCGGAGCTTGAAGTCCACGCTGCTAGAGTTCAAGACTATGCGGTACGGGGTCAAGTACACTTCAGTGCCCCGGGCCACAGCTGTGGATCGGTTTGAGCGCTCCCTGTTGGGCGACATACAACGGGGGTTGGCTGCGCGGGACGCGGCGTGGCACAACACAGAGCCCGGACACAAGGGTCCTCTTCGAGACATCCTGGATATGTCGGAGTACACGGGCATGGTCTTCGGCACAGTGGGTGAGGTGAGCAAGGGGGTGCACCGCACAGTGCGTGGTATCGCATGCTTGGCTGCGGACCGGGGTGCCCTCTCATCGCGGGGCACTCGGTGCATCACCCGGGCTCACCAGGAGGCCTTGCTCGCAAGAGATTTCCTCGGGGTCCTGAGCTTGGTGGCCGCTCGAGAGCGTGCTCGCTGCCTCATCAGACGGCGCAGATTCGTCTCCCATCCCGTTGCTGAAGCTGCACAGCACGTCCGAGGATCACCCACACACACACGCGCTCGCGTGGCCCGGACTCTGAACCGTGCGCGCATCACTCATCCATCCCGCCTTATGCGGGATGCGGGCCGCTTTTAGGCGGCTTGCTGTGTTGATTTTCTAATTCTGGGGAACTGCCCTTTTTGTAATTCACACCAGTACCAGCAGTTCTGGGGAACTGCCCTTTTTGTAATTCACACCAGTACCAGCCATATCCATCCCGCCTTATGCGGGATGCGGGCCGCTTTCAGGCGGTTTGCTGTGTTGATTTTCTAATTCTGGGGAACTGTCCTTTTTGTAATTCACACCAGTACCAGCAGCGACTTGTTACTGCCCATTTTGTAATTCACACCAGTACTCGGCTGCCCATGTACCAGCAGCGACTGCTGTCGCTGCCATTGCTCGGAGTAAAATTAGTTGCTATCATACACGAGTGACCTACGTTGCTTGTTTATACAGGAGTGACACTCGAATTCTCGAAGTACCGGCGCGTCATAGCGACCTACGCGTAACTAGTCGCTACCCAAAAGGCCAGCGAGAATTGATGCTGTCTATGTTTTAGGAACCCCCCCCCCCCCCCCCCCCCCCCCCCCGATTTACCCCCCTCTAAAAGTTTTGTAGCTGACGACTGTTTTTATGTAAAGTATTGTTGTCAGCAATATCCAAGGGTGGAGTGCCGGCGGCGGGGTACCACCGTCATAATTTGGGGTTGGTCGTTCCGGAGTGTAACAGTAATTTAACCTATTTTGCACCGTGGAATTCATTTTGCATCGTAGGGTTTGTTTATACCCTAGTTCCCGGGTTTACTATCAGTACTTAAGACTCACTGGTGATGTAGCTTGGGTTTGTAGACCTTGGGTGCAGTGCAGCATTCATTAGCATGAAGGCCAGCCGCGACGCATATCCAATGTTGGTTTTGGAGCATTTTGTCCAAAATGGGACAAGATGAGGCAATGATATCAATATTTATTATGATTATTACATCCAGCGGCTAGCTAGCCACAAGACGTTGCTAATAGTTTATTCGTTGAGCATCCCCAACTCAAGCAAGTCCTTCTTCGTGGCTGCGTTAAACTTGACGACTCCGCCGGGTTTGCGTTGCGCTGGGGTGGTTGACATAATGTGGACGCAGTTGTTTCGTGGCTGGCTGATTTGCCACCCAGTTTGCGCATATGTCTTCACGACTTGGACGCTTTCACCGTACCACTTCTTTCTGACCATGGTGCCGTTCTCGTTGAACACCTCTCGACTTCCCGACGCGTCGTGGATGGCCTTCGCGTACGATAGGGGGACGGCTTCAACAAGCTTCAAAGGAAGCGTCAGGCACTTCTCCCAGCTTGTGTCAACTGGCTTCTTCCCTCCTTTTGTCTGCGCGGACAACCATAGGGGCATGAGGGGTTTGCCCTTTGCATCGGCATGGAAGGGCTCGTATACGGCCACGGTCAACGTGTCTTCGGTAGTCTCGCGCGACTTCACAAGCCCGATGACGAATCTCGACTCCCAATCACCAAGAGTTTCGGGACACTTGTCTTCCTCATGCACCTGACGATGGCCAAGACCGCGAGCTATGTTAGTCCCGAGCGAGACACCACGCCATTTTTGTCCCAGTTGGGACAAAATAACAAGCAAGGTAGATGAACCAAATTGTTTTGTCCCGTAAAGGACAAAAATGACAAACAATGGGACTCACATCGGAGACGTCGATGACAACGAGGTTCGAGCCCTTTGCATCGCTGGGCGATGTGTTGTCATGAAGCCTCTCCTTGGCGCCGGCGTGAACTCCCCGGAAGGCGCTGTCATCTTGAAGCACTTGAGCACGAACCTCGGCTTCAACGCGAGCGGCTTCGGCATTGTTGAGGTCTGCGTTGGTAGCCATCGTTTGACGTGCCTCGGCGGGCGCGGTCTGCCCGTGCTCGCGCAAGAAGTCGTCAACTTCCTCTTTCCGTTGCGGCCAGAACCCGGAGAAAGCTGCATGTAGGTTTTGCATGTAGCCATCATACTATTAGACCGTTGCCTCGTTCGAACTCCAAGGGGCTAATGCATCCACCGGGTAAACCCGGGACACATACGGGTCTGGACGATATTGGAATGCCCTGAAATAACAGAGCCGGGACGAATCGAACCGGGGACCTCCGGAGTAGGACATCACCGCTTTATACCGGGCGGACAGACAACGAGGTAGTGTAGTAGTGTAGTGCGACTAGTAGTCCTCGTGCCTGTAGTTCTCGCGTAGTGTGGCAGCGACTAGTAGTCCCATATTATGGACTGGGGATTGCTACCCGCCTAAAAAAATAAGAAAAATCATTAGTCGCTATATGGGCTATCCGCAAAACCACCCAAAATGGCACTAGGAAACGCCCACCTGTGGTAAGAACTCTACAGAACAGTTGCGGGTATACCGCTGCGGGTACTTCAGGGTTTAGTCGCTAGCAGTCGCGCAATACGAGCTGTATTTTACATGCTGAGCAATCCTTTTAGTCGCGCCATTAATAATAAATAGCCGGCTGCTGTCGTGATATTACTGTCGTGATATGCTCGTCGCAATCCTTAGCGCTATCACACTAATCCTTGGCGGTAGCGCCTGGAACCCTTCTTCTACTTGCTGCACATTATGGGTACCCGAGTCGCTACTCGCTACTGCGACTCGCTACCAGAGGCTAATCGCTCTTGTGGTCGCTTTATTTTACCGCCTGGCAGTCGCGCCATTGTAGGAGCCGTATTTTATATAGCGAGCGATCCTTATTATACGCTGATTAGCACCATTAGTAGCTGATTCGTACGTGCAGTCGCGCTACGACAGTATCTGCTAGCTACGGCGACTGTACTACTACCAGGGGCGGTAGTGGTACGGTAACTAATAATAAAAATTCCGCCGACAGGTACAGGTACGCGCACCTGCTACTAAGGGATAAGGATCACCACACGTGAAGATTTTTCGTACGTCGTCGCGCGGTGCTACATATATAGTGGCTATTATCCCCTTATACACGACTCCTGGTATGGGCAGTGGACTACTGGTATGGGTACTGCTATGGGCCTTACGCGACTACCCGTACCAGGTATCGCTCGTAGATATTTGCCAATACGCCGTCCCGTACTGGTACCAGAAAGAGAATATTGTGGGCGGGTTAGTGAATCCAATTAGGGAATCTTCCTACTCGCTGTAGTAACTGTAGTGCGCCTGTGTGTGTACTCGCTACCAGTAAAGCAGGTACTACTCGCTACACCTACTAGCGACTACACCTCGCTACACCTACTGCTGGCTGTACTCGCTACGTGCAGCGACTGTTTTCGTCCCACTGATGACAGACCGTTTCGTCCCACTGATGACAAACCGTTTCGTCCCACTGAGGACAAACCGTTTCGTCCCACTGATGACAGACCGTTTCGTCCCACTGATGACAAACCGTTTTGTCCCACTGATGACAAACCGTTTCGTCCCACTGATGACAAACCGTTTTGTCCCACTGATGACAAACCGTTTCGTCCCACTGATGACAAACCGTTTTGTCCCACTGATGACAGACCGTTTTGTCCCACTGATGACAAACCGTTTCGTCCCGCTGATGACAAACCGTTTCGTCCCACTGATGACAGACCTATTTCCCTTGCAAGACCTTAAGTACTGCGGTTTAATTATGTTGTGTGCTTAACTACTGCGATTGATCAAAATGCTAAATAACCACTCATGACGGTCGATGTGTATAGGGGAGTCGCCCCCCCCCCCTAGTCCACCACCAGGAATCCTCACTAGTCCCGCCGCGGCGACGAGACAGATCTGGCCACATCACACGTCGAGCAGGCAGGCAGCTACTGTACGCGCAACTCACCTGGGGTGGCGTCATCCTTGTCTTATTTCCCGTTGGCAGGCTCGTTCTTGTGCTGCGCCATCCTGGCGGTAGCTGGGTCCGGCGCGGCAGATCAGCGGCGGGTTCTGGGTCGGGAGCGGTGAGGGTGAGGTGGAAATGACCTGATCACACGAGTAGTCGCTGCGGCACGAACGCGGCGGTACTGTACTTGTGGTGTGTGACGCGCCCGATCCTAGATAGAGAAGAGGCCGTGCTTTCGACCGTCGCAATGCTGCAGCGTTGGGCGAGTGGTGGGGGCGGTGGAGGACGGTGATCTGTGGTGAGGAAGAGGCGGCGGATGATGACCGTTCTCGGACGGGCCGTTGACTGGGCGGCATAATCTCAAACTATGGGTAAAAATAATTGACCGAGCTGCCGATAGTTTTGTACTAGTACGTATACCGAAATCCAATCCAAGGAATATATCATCCCATACGGGAATATTATTGCCACGCTACTGTATACTCTCGTACCGGTATGACTCTCGAGTAGAGAATATATAATCCCATACGGGAGAACCAGTAATCGCAATTTATATTCGCAGTAGTTTGCCCTTTATATTCGACGCAGTGCAAAGTACATGTACGGAGGCACCTGATGACCACAACGAGGTGCACTATAGTGCGCGCGCGCGCGGTTGGTCTGGCAGGGGTCAGAGCGGCGGCAAACGGAAATCAGGTCATTTCCACCTCACCCTCACCGCTCCCGACCCAGAACCCGCCGCTGATCTGCCGCGACCCAGCTACCGCCAGGATGGCGCAGCACAAGAACGAGCCTGCCAACGGGAAATAAGACAAGGATGACGCCACCCCAGGTGAGTTGCGCGTACAGTAGCTGCCTGCCTGCTCGACGTGTGATGTGGCCAGATCTGTCTCGTCGCCGCGGCGGGACTAGTGAGGATTCCTGGTGGTGGACTAGGGGGGGGGGGGCGACTCCCCTATACACATCGACCGTCATGAGTGGTTATTTAGCATTTTGATCAAGCGCAGTAGTTAAGCACACAACATAATTAAACCGCAGTACTTAAGGTCTTGCAAGGGAAATAGGTCTGTCATCAGTGGGACGAAACGGTTTGTCATCAGCGGGACGAAACGGTTTGTCATCAGTGGGACAAAACGGTCTGTCATCAGTGGGACAAAACGGTTTGTCATCAGTGGGACGAAACGGTTTGTCATCAGTGGGACAAAACGGTTTGTCATCAGTGGGACGAAACGGTTTGTCATCAGTGGGACAAAACGGTTTGTCATCAGTGGGACAAAACGGTCTGTCATCAGTGGGACGAAACGGTTTGTCATCAGTGGGACAAAACGGTCTGTCATCAGTGGGACGAAACGGTTTGTCATCAGTGGGACAAAACGGTCTGTCATCAGTGGGACGAAACGGTTTGTCCTCAGTGGGACGAAACGGTCTGTCATCAGTGGGACGAAAACAGTCGCTGCACGTAGCGAGTACAGCCAGCAGTAGGTGTAGCGAGGTGTAGTCGCTAGTAGGTGTATCGAGTAGTACCTGCTTTACTGGTAGCGAGTACACACACAGACGCACTACAGTTACTACAGCGAGTAGGAAGATTCCCTACTTGGATTCCCTAACCCGCCCACAATATTCTCTTTCTGGTACCAGTACGGGACGGGGTATTGGCAAATATCTACGAGCGATACCTGGTACGGGTAGTCGCGTAAGGCCCATAGCAGTACCCATACCAGTAGTCCACTGCCCATACCCGGAGTCGCTACAGGCAGTCGCGTATAGGGGTATAATAGCCACTATATATGTAGCACCGCGCGACGACGTACGAAAAATCTTCATGTGTGGTGATCCTTATCCCTTAGTAGCAGGTGCGCGTACCTGTACCTGTCGGCGGAATTTATATTATTAGTCACTATGGTTACCGTACCACTACCGCCCCTGGTAGTACACCCCTCCACATAAGTCCGGGTTTTGCATTTTCGATCGCAAAGCGCATGCATGGGCGAGGATAACGCCGGCTGCATGTGCATACATGCTAACTACAGTGGGAATAGTTCGGGCGAACGCCTATTGTGCGCTTTATACCCACCCGCGCGACAACACGACCATTTGTGGGCGCCCTTTCAAAAACGCGAAATCATTGCATGGTGCGTTGGCGCCAGAAAGTTGTGGGTTGCGCCAACCGTCCAAACCTATGGAAATAGCGGCACTCGTCGCACCAAACCCGGTGGATACGGCCCTTGGCATAAGTTGCACACACCGTGCGTGTAGGCCACCGAAAGCATGTCGCTATAGGCACGACGTGACATCCCAACGTCAAGTTGGCCATTGTGGGGAGCAGTTTTGGGGTGAAAATGCTGCTGTTTCTGTGGCGAACGCACGTAGGAGAGGCGCTCGATGGCCCCCTTGGCGTAGGGCAATGCTCTACTATGGGGGCGCGTGGTGGAATGCCAGTTGCACCGTTTCGTGGGCGGGGTGGCGCGGTAGGGGCGTGGATTTTGATTAATATGAAATTCCTTGAAAAATGCTGTGGAAAATGGCATTTTGGCTAGTAGATGTGTGTATCGCTAGGAGGTGGCACATGCCAAGTGTTGGTGGTCCGTGGTCATCCACATACATAACGCTCTCGCGCAACTGAGTATGGGGCTTAGACACGCACTTGGCGCAAAGCCACGCGCCCGATATGGGTGGGCACATGAGGCAGTGAGGGGCAACTTGGATGATCATCTTTGGGGAATTTTTTCGGAGACCAAAAAAATCGATTTTGTGATTATGGAAGAGTGTTCCCGACGCAAAATTGAACGAGGAATGGCGTGATATTTTTAAAAAGTTTTTCTGAGCAAACCCTGAAAAGTTACAGCGTTTTGAAGCCAAGGGGGTGTTGCCGCGCGTGGCCGACACTGATGCCATGCCAGTATCGCAACGCGACATGCACTGGCCGCCGCCCACACGGCTGCACCCCAACCAAATGCACCCGAGCCCCTCGCCAATGTGTTTCCTCACGCGTTCATGGCCATCCCGCCGTTTGGTTGCCTATGCACGCGCGTCGGCGTGTGCGTGATACCGACCCCGGTTTTGGTGCAGTTGCAGGCGACGCCCATCCACGCACCAAGTGCAGCGTGATTCCCTAGTCAAAGGTCATTAAGCTTCGGTTTGAGCCACTCGTCATGCAGGTTTTATAAAGCCCTCTGAGATTCCAGGGTTTCATCTCATATACCCTACGTTCAGGTACCCTAGACTTGTGAAGTCTTGAGACTGCCGAAAAGGGACCCCAAACTTATGTGGAGGGGTGTGTTGGCCATATGTCATTCGGCCATATACGGCCGACGCGGCA
Source organism: Tetraselmis striata (assembly GCA_006384855.1). Lineage (NCBI taxonomy): Eukaryota > Viridiplantae > Chlorophyta > Chlorodendrophyceae > Chlorodendrales > Chlorodendraceae > Tetraselmis > Tetraselmis striata. The sequence goes on along the minus strand of VCJN01000600.1, from coordinate 71,865 downwards.
TGTTTGAATCACCCCAATGCTCCTACTGGCTGCATATGCCCATGACGCATCCACATGCGAGCCACGGGCTCGAAAGGGCTCACTGTCCCAAGACGCCTTATTGCGACCTCGTCGAGCGCGCTTGGCGCGGCGCACACCCCTCCACATAAGTCCGGGTTTTGCATTTTCGATCGCAAAGCGCATGCATGGGCGAGGATAACGCCGGCTGCATGTGCATACATGCTAACTACAGTGGGAATAGTTCGGGCGAACGCCTATTGTGCGCTTTATACCCACCCGCGCGACAACACGACCATTTGTGGGCGCCCTTTCAAAAACGCGAAATCATTGCATGGTGCGTTGGCGCCAGAAAGTTGTGGGTTGCGCCAACCGTCCAAACCTATGGAAATAGCGGCACTCGTCGCACCAAACCCGGTGGATACGGCCCTTGGCATAAGTTGCACACACCGTGCGTGTAGGCCACCGAAAGCATGTCGCTATAGGCACGACGTGACATCCCAACGTCAAGTTGGCCATTGTGGGGAGCAGTTTTGGGGTGAAAATGCTGCTGTTTCTGTGGCGAACGCACGTAGGAGAGGCGCTCGATGGCCCCCTTGGCGTAGGGCAATGCTCTACTATGGGGGCGCGTGGTGGAATGCCAGTTGCACCGTTTCGTGGGCGGGGTGGCGCGGTAGGGGCGTGGATTTTGATTAATATGAAATTCCTTGAAAAATGCTGTGGAAAATGGCATTTTGGCTAGTAGATGTGTGTATCGCTAGGAGGTGGCACATGCCAAGTGTTGGTGGTCCGTGGTCATCCACATACATAACGCTCTCGCGCAACTGAGTATGGGGCTTAGACACGCACTTGGCGCAAAGCCACGCGCCCGATATGGGTGGGCACATGAGGCAGTGAGGGGCAACTTGGATGATCATCTTTGGGGATTTTTTCGGAGACCAAAAAAAATCGATTTTGTGATTATGGAAGAGTGTTCCCGACGCAGAATTGAACGAGGAATGGCGTGATATTTTTAAAAAGTTTTTCTGAGCAAACCCTGAAAAGTTACAGCGTTTTGAAGCCAAGGGGGTGTTGCCGCGCGTGGCCGACACTGATGCCATGCCAGTATCGCAACGCGACATGCACTGGCCGCCGCCCACACGGCTGCACCCCAACCAAATGCACCCGAGCCCCTCGCCAATGTGTTTCCTCACGCGTTCATGGCCATCCCGCCGTTTGGTTGCCTATGCACGCGCGTCGGCGTGTGCGTGATACCGACCCCGGTTTTGGTGCAGTTGCAGGCGACGCCCATCCACGCACCAAGTGCAGCGTGATTCCCTAGTCAAAGGTCATTAAGCTTCGGTTTGAGCCACTCGTCATGCAGGTTTTATAAAGCCCTCTGAGATTCCAGGGTTTCATCTCATATACCCTACGTTCAGGTACCCTAGACTTGTGAAGTCTTGAGACTGCCGAAAAGGGACCCCAAACTTATGTGGAGGGGTGTGTTGGCCATATGTCATTCGGCCATATACGGCCGACGCGGCATGTTTGAATCACCCCAATGCTCCTACTGGCTGCATATGCCCATGACGCATCCACATGCGAGCCACGGGCTCGAAAGGGCTCACTGTCCCAAGACGCCTTATTGCGACCTCGTCGAGCGCGCTTGGCGCGGCGCACACCCCTCCACATAAGTCCGGGTTTTGCATTTTCGATCGCAAAGCGCATGCATGGGCGAGGATAACGCCGGCTGCATGTGCATACATGCTAACTACAGTGGGAATAGTTCGGGCGAACGCCTATTGTGCGCTTTATACCCACCCGCGCGACAACACGACCATTTGTGGGCGCCCTTTCAAAAACGCGAAATCATTGCATGGTGCGTTGGCGCCAGAAAGTTGTGGGTTGCGCCAACCGTCCAAACCTATGGAAATAGCGGCACTCGTCGCACCAAACCCGGTGGATACGGCCCTTGGCATAAGTTGCACACACCGTGCGTGTAGGCCACCGAAAGCATGTCGCTATAGGCACGACGTGACATCCCAACGTCAAGTTGGCCATTGTGGGGAGCAGTTTTGGGGTGAAAATGCTGCTGTTTCTGTGGCGAACGCACGTAGGAGAGGCGCTCGATGGCCCCCTTGGCGTAGGGCAATGCTCTACTATGGGGGCGCGTGGTGGAATGCCAGTTGCACCGTTTCGTGGGCGGGGTGGCGCGGTAGGGGCGTGGATTTTGATTAATATGAAATTCCTTGAAAAATGCTGTGGAAAATGGCATTTTGGCTAGTAGATGTGTGTATCGCTAGGAGGTGGCACATGCCAAGTGTTGGTGGTCCGTGGTCATCCACATACATAACGCTCTCGCGCAACTGAGTATGGGGCTTAGACACGCACTTGGCGCAAAGCCACGCGCCCGATATGGGTGGGCACATGAGGCAGTGAGGGGCAACTTGGATGATCATCTTTGGGGAATTTTTTCGGAGACCCAAAAAATCGATTTTGTGATTATGGAAGAGTGTTCCCGACGCAGAATTGAACGAGGAATGGCGTGATATTTTTAAAAAGTTTTTCTGAGCAAACCCTGAAAAGTTACAGCGTTTTGAAGCCAAGGGGGTGTTGCCGCGCGTGGCCGACACTGATGCCATGCCAGTATCGCAACGCGACATGCACTGGCCGCCGCCCACACGGCTGCACCCCAACCAAATGCACCCGAGCCCCTCGCCAATGTGTTTCCTCACGCGTTCATGGCCATCCCGCCGTTTGGTTGCCTATGCACGCGCGTCGGCGTGTGCGTGATACCGACCCCGGTTTTGGTGCAGTTGCAGGCGACGCCCATCCACGCACCAAGTGCAGCGTGATTCCCTAGTCAAAGGTCATTAAGCTTCGGTTTGAGCCACTCGTCATGCAGGTTTTATAAAGCCCTCTGAGATTCCAGGGTTTCATCTCATATACCCTACGTTCAGGTACCCTAGACTTGTGAAGTCTTGAGACTGCCGAAAAGGGACCCCAAACTTATGTGGAGGGGTGTAGTACAGTCGCCGTAGCTAGCAGATACTGTCGTAGCGCGACTGCACGTACGAATCAGCTACTAATGGCGCTAATCAGCGTATAATAAGGATCGCTCGCTATGTAAAATACGGCTCCTACAATGGCGCGACTGCTAGGCGGTAAAATGAAGCGACCACAAGAGCGATTAGCCTCTGGTCGTAGCGAGTCGCAGTAGCGAGTAGCGACTCAGGTACCCATGTGCAGCAAGTAGAAGAAGGGTTCCAGGCGCTACCGCCAAGGATTGGTGTATAATAGCACTAAGGATTGCGACGAGCATATCAGCACAGCATCTGGTACCTGTAGTAGCGATATACAACATCCTGCTGTAGAGGTACCAGTAATAGGCGGCGGAAATATTCGCTTGGAAATAACATATAAATCTAATTATTTATATTTAAAATAATATCATAATAAAAGGGTGGTAGTGTCGTCATTGGCACCCAATGGGTGCACTCTTATTTTTGCCCACGTCTAATTTGTGCGTACGTCTTGAGGCAGCGGCAGGTCAGGTGAGGGATGATGTCTTGGCGGTCGGGTTGGAGGGCATGAGCTTCACCATTCAGATCGGAGCACGGCCCGTGATCCAGCCCTACGACTGCGGTAACGACCTATGCTAGGTCCATAGTAGAATGATAATTTAATCTGGGCCAGCTAATTATACTCGTAGTCCGACTCTACTACCACATGTACCCATTAGCCACTACCTGTACTCGTGCATATATTACCGCGACGACGATCGACGATATATGATGAGCAGCAAGCGCAGTGCTGAATAATATGGTCCACTACTTCTTTAGTCATCGTCCATTTTGAGAGAGTTGCAACTGAAGTGCACTAACGGCCCTCGGACGAGGGACACTGGGAGGACGGGCCTTCAAATATTCAAATATTCATGTAGCCGTCCAAGACAAGGTGCCATGTAGCCAAAGGACCCCTAGGGGACGCGTCTGACAAAATAAATCCCCAGACGGAACAATAACCGGTAGATGCCGGCGACGGCTGATCGTGTGTGTTGCCATCAGCGAAGTTTCCGAGATACAACTCGTGCAGTACGCAGGCAAATACATGATATCTCCGCGGGATACATCATCCGCGGGATCATACAAGTAAATTATTCCAGTGTCCCCGTAACCCCACCCGCTGCGTGCCATGTCTTGACGACAACGTCGCTGGTCAACTAGTGAGACCCTCCTCCGCCTACATGTGGCGGAACCACCCCAAGGTGCCTGCTCACACCGCGTTGGTGCTGAGTATTTATACAAATCCTGCATTATATTCATATATTATTACTATGTTGCCGTATTTAGTCGCTATTGTATAATATGTGAGTTACGGCGTATCAAAAGTACCGAAAGCATCCCGGGTGACATAACATAGCAATGCGATCAACATAAAAAATATCGCCTCGTCGGTTTGCCACGCATTCAGGTCCCTGCTGCATGACTTCGGTGTATGGTGGGACGATATATAATTCATCCGACCCACTCGTTTACACAGAGGAACTTGAAGACGGTCCTTATCAACAACAACAAGACGCAAATCGTTGGGATGAAGTCCGGGATGACCTCATGGTTCAAAGAGAAGCCATGGGACGAGACTCAAAGACTGCGTCCAAATGACTTCGAGAAGTGGCCGGGTCTACCCCTTCCAATGACCGAGGAAGAGGAGAGGGGAGAGCGTGCAGCGGCGGAGAAGAGGAGACTCGAGGCGGCAGAGCGTCAAGGGGATTATTATGTGATCGAAGATGATGATATGTAGTACAATTCCGCAAAAATAGCCGCTCATATGTTTTGTCCCGGCTTTGACGGAGTTTCAGCCCCCAACGGCACAAACTACTTGTAGCCATCACGCCCCCCCCCCCCCCCCCCCCCCCGCCCTTATTTTTGTCCCAGTTTGGACAGAGTTTCAGCCCCCGACGGCGCAAACTTCTTGTAATCATCCCGTTTCCTTCACTCTTTTGATTTGTCCATGTTTGGACGGAATTGGTTTCCCGACTTGGCACAAAATGAACCAACCGGCATTCATATTAGCTTTCAATCCCACAGCTGCCCCCAAACCCTAATTTAGACCTAACCACAATGCACCGCGTGCCTCGGGGCAAAATAGGTTACATTACTGTTGTGTACTGATTTCCTTTGCAGTCAGTTGTTTTTTCGCCCCCGGGTCATTGCGTCAACACCTCAAGACTTAACTGCCTTTACTTTGGGCGGGGTCCCCCCCTCCCTTCTCGGCGCCCTGGATTTTACTGGGAATGGGAAAAATTTCCAGCTATGGCGTCGGGCCCTGCCTCACATTGCCTTTTTGTTGCACATGTGTCGCACTCCCGACATGCTTTGCTCCGCGGGATGGGGCTTGCCCCAACTCGCATTACTCGAATGGGCCGACGCCCATACGAGTAGGGCGGACCTTTCGTGGTTAGTGCCGGGTATTTTGCTGGCAGTGTTTTAGACGGTGATCCAAAAATGTTGGAAATTTCTTCACTGGCCTCCAACTAGTCTTGCAGAATGCTTCGGCAATTTGCTTGTTGACTATAACGGAGCGTCGCCTACCCAAGGCTTTCCGCAACTGAATCGTTGCCTAAACGGCCGCCGTAGAGACGCTGCAAGGTTTTCACTGTCAGTCCTGTCCCGTGGGCGGAAAAAATCCAGAGGGGGGGGCGGGGGGGGGAGACACAATGGTCCCCACATTGTGCAGCAACATGGACATGTGCACAAGGGTGGGCATGTAACTACACGATTGGGAGCAACATTCTAGAGCACATACCATATCATTACAATTCTGGTATTTCACAACATCACATATTATAGTGCTCAGTTTCCGACATGTGGTTGCTGGTTGCTAGGTAGCACTGCAACATGCGGTTCGCTCCCATGCTGCTTCTCGTAGGCCGCCGCATGTGGAGTGCCGCCCAAACCATGTCCGACACTCATTGTGCTTAACTACCACATCGTCACGGAGTCTACTAGCTGGAACGAATGTTATGGCAGGTCTCTCTTTCTCCACGTACTCAAGCAGCTCGTAATAACACGATGGTCTCGCAGCCCCTCTTCAATTGTGGATATATAGGCGTGACATGCCGCCCATCGTATCGGTCTGCCGATAAGTCCCGCCCACCTTGACAAGGATTTCATCGACATCTGCCATCTTGTCGGCGTTATATCGCGTTAGCTAGCTACCTAGCCGAGCCGAGTTGATGAACTTGAAAATTGAAATTCGTTACAACGGAATCAAGTTTTCGTCTTGACAAGTTGTCTACCAAACATCAGGGAAAGGCCCGCCCCTGACCAACCCGCATAGAGTGCTTAGTTATTCATGAAAGCACGTACGGTGGGGCCTCTGTAGGCCGCGTGGCTATGTTGCAGTACATGTACTATTTTGCATCGGTGGTACGGTACACTACACGTGAGTCATACGCGGGTTTACGTTGACTCATACAAGGGTTCTAGCTTAAACTGCTAGCTAGCCCGGTGCCGCAAAAACCCGTGATCACGTGACCTCGCTGTAAATGCGCATGTTCCCGCCGTTCAGTCTCCCCCGGAAGTCGCAGCCTGCTCCAGCGCTGCTCTGCACCGGCCACGGCCAAGCGGCGAGGCCGCTCAGCCGTCGCGCTGCTGAGATCAACCCCCGCCTTGGGTTGCTGCCAACGGTGTCCCCGGACGTCCTCGGAGTTCGGAGGTGAAGGCGGGAAGAAAAACAACCCCATGCACCGCTGGCCATATGCATGCTCATCGAGCTTGCGCATCACACCTATGCTGGATCGCCCGACGCGCGGTAGCCACTTGCCGACGCTCATGGCCAAAAACACCGCCCGAGGGCGCTTTCCTGGGTCCCGTGCACGTTTGGATTTCTTACAGCCGCAACCGTGAAAGGTTGTGCCGAGTATTGTAACGCCCTCTATACTGGGCGTATCGAGGTATGATAACAAGATTTCATTTCGAACAGCCCTCGCGAGTAGGCTGCCCCCGTCCGAGTCGTACACACCTTCTTCCCACCCGTAAGCGGATCTCGGAGATGCCAATTCAAGGCCGAGGCCGTACAATAATTGTTTTTAGCAGCCCCCCGTACATCATGTTTGCTGCCAGGCGGCGCCACCAGGCGCTACAAGGACTACGATTATTATTTGAAAAGCCCCCCGTAGGGCTCCCCGGTCGTCGCATGATCCGAGGACCCGCCACAACCGGCCACGGGGCCCCGCTTCGCCCCCCTGCCGCGCCTAGCCGGGCACGGGTCTTAGGGGTTACTTGCGCCCACCACGTGGAGGTGGGGGTTGTGCCGCCAAGCCTACCGCACGCATGATCCTCCACTCCAGGTGGGCCAGTTCCTGGCGGCGGGCGCCCCAATCGGTGACATGGTTAGCACGCGGCACCGTGCGTGTGGGGCTGTGGATAGCGGCGCAGATAAGTGTCTGTGTTAGCAAGAGCAATAGCCACCGCAGCCGTTGTGGCATGCGGCGGTGCGACGGTGTGTGAGACGGTTTCGGGCGGGAAGTACTGCTATTGTGCAAGCTAGAACACTTCAGGCCAGCTATCATATTTCCTCCCCTCCCTTCTGATTTGTCGATTTGAGCCAAACTTGGGTCCTCAAATAAGACATCAATCCTGGCGGCCTAAGTATCGTGCCGTGGCACGGCAGATATGAGCGGGCGCGGTGCTACGAGTATCTCCATGGTGTGCTACCATACTGTCGTGATGAGCGCGGTGAAATGTCGCCCCGCCATGTCATCCTCGTAGCAGTTGTCCCTACCGTACGAGCCGCCTCGCTCGCCCCCCCCCCCCCCCCTTCGTCGTCGGTCCCGCACGAGTGAAAAAAAAGTGAAAAAATGTTGTGGGCCGCTTTTAGGCGGCTTGTGTTGATCTCGTACTGGTAGTGTTGTTTTTATTAGCCTGCGGTGAATTTGCTATTGGCCTTTTTGTAATTCACACCAGTAGTTGCCACAGCAGCCGCAACAAGCATGGCAATTCCGATCAAATGCTATGTTTTAGCCCCAAATCTGGGCAGAGAATGAGGGTGGAGTGGGCAACTATTGCATGTTGGGGTCTAAACTTTACAATAATGTAATGCAACAATGCTTGACGACCGGGCGGGGGTGGTTGAACGTGATGTGTCAACTCTTATTTATTTACCCGCCATGCTGCCCTTGTAGGCTTATCCTAACATTTTGCAAGGAGGCCGCGCTATGTTGCCAGTGAGGCTGGGCACATAATATGTATGCCAATTAATAGTTACCCGCCATGCTTGCTTATTTCGTGCAATTGGTTGGCTGGCAGTGGCCTTACATATGGCCAGACGTCATTCATTTTCATGTATGTGTGGGATGCAACCCCTTAATGAGGACCATCCTCATAATGCATCCTTTGTGTTCCTCACCGGCTGACATGTGATGCTGCCCCAATTGAAGCAGAATACTATATGATTGCATGACAACACCACCTGCAGGGGAGTTATTTATCGGTCCGTGCATTGTGTATGTGCAGTATTTGCATGGTCATATGTGAGGTGAGATTTGCTACCGCGGCTGCCCATCTGTGCTGCCTATCTTCATGCTTGCTATGATGCGCCCACTTATGATGCATTTATATGCTCATTGTTTGGCAGGTGATCACGCTGATGATGATGTCGGACTGGCTCGGTGCTGATTCTGATTTACATATGCCGCAGCATCCGTCATATCCGCGTGCGCGTGAAGAACGGGACAGCCAAGCCCTTCCGGGCCGGCTAGGGTTAAAGCTAGGGTTCCATACCCGGTTGAGACCACAGGCAGGGCACCTGATTGGTTAGGGTTCCATACCCTGGCCATAGCCCTGAGCGAGGCGCAAGGAGACATACATACCGGAGATCAGAGACCCGCCCAAGCACACCTAGGCGGGACTTCTAAGGGAACTCAGATAGCACCTCTAATCGGGACCTCTAACAGGGACCCCTAAGGTGGACTACCTGCAGAAGACGAAGTACTGTACTGCTGCTGGTACAAGGCGCAAGACTCACTGTAGCCGCAGCCGAGTAGTAGTATAGGACTTGATGAGTACAATTAGACAAGGGCAGTGCGTAATGCGTCTGGCGCGCGGTGCGCGCACGGCGCGCGTGCTATTAGCACTTAGCGTGACGTGCGGCTGCCTTGCCATGGCCGCGATCGCGTGCTTATAGAGGGCCTCCGCCTTCTAGCGGTCCCTCTTCCCCCTTGTCTTGCCTGTGTGTGCCTGTGTTTGCCTATGACAGGCATAGGCAAGAGCCTGTGTACGGGACGGAGACGGTGTAAGAGACGGAGATCGGCTTGAGGAACGAGGGCCAAAGGTAATCACGGTAGCCTGCGTGCTTGTCGTACGGTCGCACGCGTGCTGCCCGCTGCATCGTGCGCGCGCGCTGCTGGTGGTGCTGGGTTGTCACCATTCGACCCGGTACCGACGTAAAGTACTGTAGGAACGGTTGATAGCCGCGACCAGCACTGCATAAAGTACTGCACGGCGTGGCAGTGACCTGTGGTGAGAGGCTTCATTGCCACTGGCATTCACCCCCCTGAGTACGGGCAAGACCAGCAACGCTGGTCTGAACTAAAGCCCTATAGGCGTCTGAGAGGTGCCTGTAGTGACTTAGGTTCGCGTTCAGACAAGGGGGAAGAGCTCTCGTGGGTGAGAGTGAGTGCTAGAGGTGAGGAAAGGTCCAAGGGGTGTTGGAGACAAACCTATATGGGAACTGCTCGTAAGAGTACATAAGACTCGAAGGGTGAGGGGACAAAACCCACTAGAGGGTGGGCCAGGAAGGCCCTCGGACTAGTGAGGTGACGAGGTGTGGAGTGGTTCGAGTTTCCTTTTGGGTTTGGTGACGAGCGAGAGGCAAAGGGTTTGCCACCTCTGGGGACACTTTGTGTTTGTGCCTGAGCGAGCCGTGAACAACGGGGCATTGAGTGGGCGAAGGGCACTAACGTCAAGCTAAGTGTGTTGCTGAGTGGCTCTTTCACCCAGCGCGGCCTCTGAGTGAGAGCCGCGGCGTGCCGACGCTCTTTCACCATCCCGCGGGAGGTGAGAGAGCGGCGTGTTCCTTTGGGTACCAATTGGCCTGCTCCGGTTCTTTTGGCCTGCTCCGGTTCTTTTGGCCTGCTCCAGTTCAACGGTTCAACGACGACAGGTGGTAGGAGGGAGGCAGGGCGTGAGCCCGGGAGTGGGAAGGCGCCGGCTTCACAGTCGTGTGTCAGTGCCGGAGTGCACTTGGAGGGAGCGGCATCGCCTGTTATACTCCATTTCCCTATAGCCATAATGTTCTGCTATACTAGCAGGTATAACCCCGCAAAGGTAGTACGACTACGCATCCGCGGAGTCGCTGTACATATTAGTATTGCGGGCGTAAATATTAGTAGTATAAGGCCGAGGACTGTTCTGGAATTCTCTAGAGTTCTCTGACTCAAGCCTTACGTGGCTAACACAGCACGGGTATCCCATGACACCCGGCTAACATAGCACAGGTATGACTATGACCTCGGCGGGTATAAATACCGCCTCGGACTAGTCTACTAGGCAGAATTCAGAGAGAGAACTATAACCCAGGAACCCCTGTAACCAGAAGAGATTGGCCATACTTTCTAAATCCTTCCGCTGCATCCTAAAGGGCCTAAAGAACAGGCTTAAGCTAGAGCCTAACACTTGGTTTCGGAGCTTAGACAGCGGTAAGCGACGTAAAGATGGCTACACCAGGAGAGACACCACCTGAGGACAGCGGAAGCTTTCCGGTAGCGGCCACTGCCGGCGAAGCACAGCCGATTCCGCTCGAAGGAGGTCAAGAGGGCACGCAACCGACCCTCGTAACCATGATGAGCATGCTTCAACGACTAGCCGACCGAGTCGAGACTATGTCGACGGAGCAAGCGAGGATGCAAGATGTAGCGCAAGCTACAACGGCGGCAACGGCGGAGATTCGCCGCTTGGACGAGTACGTGCGACAAGGCTTTAGTCATTTCGACGACCGAGTGAACCGGAGCCGAGTTGTAGAGCAGCAGATGCGAGACCAGCTTCGTTCTGCCCGGACCAGCGACATGCCTGGGCTCATGCCGAGCGATGTGAAACCAGCGAAGATCGAGAAGCTATCGACTACGAATATCGACGAGCTACGGAACTGGTTTCGTCATGCACGGGGTTACCTGAAATATCACAATGTAAACCCGGAGGAACCTCGTAGCGTGTACTGGGCATCTGGCTATTTTCACGGACCTGTATCCAAGTGGTGGTACGCGCAAGTGGCGAGTACGCACGACGAAATTGGCGGCGGTTTTACCGGTATTACGCACATGGAGGCGGCACTAATCACCGAATTCTGTGGACGTACACCGGCGAAGCAAGCTCGTATCAATCTGGATCGCGCGACACAGCGGACTACAGTACAGAAGTACGCGAATTATTTCCGCGAGCAACTACTGGAGTTACCACATCGTCACGAGGAAGATAATGTACATGACTTCCAGCGCGGACTGAAACCCCATATTCGAAAGGAGGTTGCCCTGAAAAACCCTAAGACCCTGGCAGAAGCTGTACAGGCAGCCCTGGCTGTTGAAGCTGCAGAGCGGGAGACAGATGTGCACCGCGAGATCCGTCGCGAGCGCCTGAATATCATGGACGACGATGGCGACGACGACGAGCAGTACTACAGCGGTGCTGAGGGTGAAGCTACAGAACAAGAAGACGACCTGTTGATGGCGCGGCGATTGACCGAGGAGGAGTTTGAGAGATTTAAGAAGGAAGGTCGCTGCTTTATCTGCAGGGCGAAAGGTCATGTTGCGTCCGCGCGCCCGAGCAAGAAGAAGAAGATTTCTGAATATCGACCCAGAAAGACCCGGCCGGGAAACTAAGACGTGAGTCGGCCGCGCGCGGCGCGCGACAGGGTGAAGGACTGTCCCCTAAAACGGCTCGCGAGACTACAGAAGTACAGCCCTCGTATCCTCGAACGACACTGAGGCCTGATTTCCTCCACAAGGATTTCAGCGACTGGATGGTACATCGCGAATTATTTCACGAGTACACGAAGAAATACGGACCCTGCGACCTGGACGGAGCTTGCGATAATGACGGCCTGAATTCTCAAGTTTCTGGTAGTTTTTGCTGTCCGACGCGCCCATTTCAGGAACAGGATCTCGGAGAATATCGGCGTATTTGGCTAAATGCCCCGTATGTATGACCGAATTGAAGAATTTTTGGGCCACTACCTTCGACAGAAGTTATTGCATCCGCATCTACGAGCAATTATTGTGGTCCCAAAATGGTCGCGTAAGCCGTGGTTTCGACTACTTAGAAATTTTCGTCTGGTGGATGAGTTGCCAGCGGAGACTTCTGTGTTTACGTGCCCAACGAACGATGGCATAGAAGGTGCGAGACAAGATGTTGGCCCCACTCGATGGGCGACACAGATCTACGCTGACGATGGCGCCGGCGTACGGTTTCTACCGCAGCACCTGAGAACCCCACCGAAGCCTGAGTGGACGCACTCGAAGGTTCTAGTAACCGATGGAAGACGAGTGCTTCTGACTGTAGAAGACAGCGGACTGATTTGGTTTCCGGAAGGCAAGCGCGGCGACACGGACGCGACGCCGGAGACAACAGCAGTACGACGATTACTCGAGCAAACTGGGTACCGGGTACAGGAGAGCAATCTACGGTACCTCGGCACTCAGCGGACGGGAGACAACCGGTGTCCTGTATACCTGTATCGCGCTCGTCGTAATACTGTACCTGAGAAGACCCCTTTGAACCGTGCACTATGGACAACCTGGAAGAAATTATTGGAGGCACGAAGTACGGGTTATCTGGAGACGGAGACAGTACGCTACCCACTACGATACGAAAGCTTCGGCGAACAAATTGATGAATATGTCAACCGTAACGTCCGACTACCTGGCGAAAACTCCACATCGCGTTTGTGCAACGTATCTTCACCGAGTGGTACCCGACTGCTGACTATTACTGGCGAATTGCGAGGACGACACTGTAAAATACTGGTGGACTCTGGTGCAACCGAAAATTTTGCGAGTACCGAATGGGTGCAATTGCATCAGTGCCCTACAGTATCCGGAGGAAAACACCGTATAAAACTGGCGAACGGCAGTATGAGTACCAGTACCAAACGGCTGAGGAGCGAAGTACTTACCGTAGGAGCTTTCGACTATAAATTGGACGCTATAGTTACAGACCTGGAGAAATTCGACATTATTCTCGGACAACCTTGGCTGGAAACAGTTAATCCTGACATCGACTGGACTGCTAAAATTATTAAACACCGGAAGACTGGACAACACATTGCTACAGCGGAACAGTATACAGTACCTACGACGGTTTACCACCTGGACGCGGCAAAGATGGCGAAGGAACTGAGGAAGAGTCGCGGCGAGGAACTGTTTGCTGTTGCGGTACGCGAGGTGTTCGATGCGGTAGCTGAGCTGCGCACGGACCAGTCGACCGAGTGGACCGAGGAGCTCAAGGAGTCCCTTATGGAGTTTGCAGACATCATCGCGGAGCCTACTGACCTGCCACCGGAGCGCGAGTTCGACTTTGAGATCAACCTGGAGAGTGATGAACCCCCCAAGGAACGAACGTACCGTATGTCACCAGCGGAGTTGCAGGAGGTACGGTCACAACTGGAGGAATTGTTGGCAAAAGGGTGGATTCGTCCGTCCAAGTCAAACTACGGCGCCCCAATTTTATTTGTGCGTAAGAAAGACGGCACTCTGCGTATGTGTGTGGACTACCGTAAATTGAATGACCTTACGAAGAAAGACCGGACCCCGCTTCCTCGCATCGACGAATTATTGGACTCATTGCATGGTGCGACTATTTTCAGTACTCTGGACCTGTACAAAGGCTACCATCAAGTACGAATTAAACCGGAAGACATCCACAAAACAGCGTTCCGGACACACTATGGACTCTACGAGTACTGTGTGTTACCTTTCGGCTTGAAAAACGCCCCAGCTGGATTCCAGACTATGATGAACCGTGTTTTGAGCCCATATCTCGGCAAATTCTGCGTGGTATACCTGGACGACGTGCTGATCTACAGCAAGACAGCTGAAGAGCATCTCGAGCACATCAGATTGGTGCTACGGGAGTTGCAACGACACCACTTGCATATCAAGCTGTCGAAGTGTTCGTTCGGCGGTACTAGCGTGGAGTTTTTGGGCCATATCGTCGAAGCAGGACAGATCAAGATGGACCCCCGGAAGGTGGAAGCAGTTCAACAGTGGCCCGTGCCGAAGACAGTAAAGGACGTACGAGGTTTTCTCGGCCTTGCTGGCTATTACCGCAAGTTCATCCATAACTTCGCGGCTATTGCGGCGCCACTACATGACCTGACGAAGAATCAACCGGAGTTTGTGTGGACGCCTCGTGCTGATGCGGCGTTTCGTGCATTAAAGGACGCAATGGTACGAGCACCTGTACTGAGTATACCGGACACATCTGCGGACGCCCGTTACACATTGTATACAGATGCTTCTGGATTTGCAGTGGGAGCTGTGCTGCTGCAAGATCAAGGCTCAGGACTTCGACCTGTCGCGTACCATGCACGCAAGATGAACAAACACGAAGTTCACTACCCGGTACATGAGCAAGAGTTGTTAGCGGTTCGTGATGCACTCATCAAGTTCCGATGCTACCTTGATGGAGCGGCGGGCTTTACGGTCATCACCGACCATGACACACTACGGCACTTCTTTCGCCAACGCGATTTGTCGACGCGGCAAGTACGATGGCTGCAAGTGTTTGCGCCTTACCAACGACATATGGACATCGTCTACAAGCGAGGAGCTGCCAATCATGCGGACGCCCTCTCTCGGCGACCCGACTTGAAGGATGCGCTACAGAAGCTAGATCTGCTGAACAACTGGTCAGAAGACGAGGCTGACTGCGAAATAAATTCAGTTTTATTTGCTATGGAGTCGCGACTACAGGCGGACAACAAGTTTTACGACGAAATCAAGACCGCATATGACTCCGACGAGTACCTGAAATCGCGGAAAGCTTTACCATCCTGGCTAGTACGTCACAGTAATGGTCTACTGTACGCCTACGGCTCACGACTTTACGTACCAAATGTGGCGGACCTGCGACAACGAGCACTGTACGAACTACATGACGCGCCTACTGCTGGACACCCAGGAGGACGACGACTACTGGCGCGTACTGTGGAACTGTACTGGTGGCCCCGTATGAAACAGACTGTCACTAACTACGTGCGACGCTGCCCTACCTGTCAACGTACTAAGGCGGCCCGGCATAAGCCATACGGCTTACTTCAGCCCCATGACGTACCGTCACGACCATTTGAGGTAATATCCCTGGATTTAATCACAGATCTTCCGGAGTGCCAGGGGTATGACTCAGTAGTGGTTTTCGTATGTCTACTGTCAAAGCGAGTAATTGTTGAGCCAACTACAAAGACAGTTACTGCTGAAGGCCTGGCGGAGATTATGCATCACTCAGTTTTTCGTCATTTCGGCCTACCGGCTAAACTCATCTCTGACCGAGACCCCAGATTTATGTCGGAATTCTGGCAAGATATGTTCAAGACCATGGGTACTAAGCTGAACATCTCTACAGCTTTTCATCCAGCAACCGATGGCCAGACGGAACGCACTAACCAAACTTGGGAGCAAGTGCTACGCTGCTACGTGCACCCCCTGCACGATGATTGGGTCAACCACCTCACCAACGTGGAGTTTGCGATCAACGCTGCTCAGTCGACTTCGACTACTATGTCCCCTTTCAAGGCGACTTTGGGATTCGAGCCGACTACACCTGCTACTACTCAACTCGCAACCGAGCCGACTCGAGCTCTTCCGGAACACGTCAAGTATGTACAGGAGGTTCATCGCTTCGCGCATGATTGCGTACTGGAGGCTCAAACTCGTATGCAGACTGCAGCTAATCGTAAACGACTACCCGTACCATTCAAGACCGGCGACAGAGTTAAGCTGAAAGCGTCTCATCTGAAGTTTATTCAGCAACCCTGTGCTAAGCTACGCGATCGCTACGTGGGCCCCTTCGTCATTACAGAGCAGATCTCACCAGTTGCTTTCCGATTGCAACTACCTGCGGGCGTACGAGTCCACGACGTGGTGCACGCGAGTATGCTAGACAAGTGGTATGACGACCCTGACCAACCGGCGAAGTCTGAACGAGTACCGATTGTCCATGACGCAAACCGATTCCATGTTCAGGACATACTCGATGTTGCCTTCAACAACAATGGCACTGGACTACTGTTTCGAGTGCGATGGGCGTTCCCGTACAACGTACCAAGCGAAGACACCTGGGAGCCCCTACGCGGAGTCAAGCACTTGGACATTTTCCGGTCGTTCTTACTGTCTAAACCATACCGACAGTTTACTGAGAGCCCAGACTTCATTCGGTTCCGGAATCGCTACCCAAGCCGAGTACCTTCCGCCTGAACTTCAAAAAATCAAGACCAAGACTGTAGTTTCCTGTAGTTCTGTGACACCTGCACAGCGAGGACGCTTGTGCTTAAGGGGGAGAGAGTGTTATACTCCATTTCCCTATAGCCATAATGTTCTGCTATACTAGCAGGTATAACCCCGCAAAGGTAGTACGACTACGCATCCGCGGAGTCGCTGTACATATTAGTATTGCGGGCGTAAATATTAGTAGTATAAGGCCGAGGACTGTTCTGGAATTCTCTAGAGTTCTCTGACTCAAGCCTTACGTGGCTAACACAGCACGGGTATCCCATGACACCCGGCTAACATAGCACAGGTATGACTATGACCTCGGCGGGTATAAATACCGCCTCGGACTAGTCTACTAGGCAGAATTCAGAGACAGAACTATAACCCAGGAACCCCTGTAACCAGAAGAGATTGGCCATACTTTCTAAATCCTTCCGCTGCATCCTAAAGGGCCTAAAGAACAGGCTTAAGCTAGAGCCTAACATCGCCGCCTGAGGGCCCCGGCGAGGGTGACGGCTGGCGGGTGCGTGGCTCAGCTCGGTGCCAACCTCTTCGTGGCGGTGGTGTGGATCTGAGGTTCATCGGCACTGAGTTATACCGGACGCTGGAACTGTTCGTGTATCGGCTTGAGACGGGTGTGCGCCAACACCGGCGAAGCGACGCGGCAGCGGCCCTCAGATTTCTGAGGCCGCGTGGACGCAGCCCCACTTCTGAGCTTGAGGGCCCCGGCGTGGGCGACAGCCAGTGGACGCGCTGGAAAGCGCAGAGGGCGGCTTTGCCCTGGGCGACCTGTGGGCAGCACTGGACGAGCTGGAGGAAGACCAGCTGATCGAGGAGATCGTGAAGGGGCTGCTGAACGACGTAGACGCATCCAACCAGGAGGGTGAGGAGTGCGATCACGAGAACGCGTACGCATACAGCAGCAGCGAAGCAGAGGACAGCGGAGACGACGAGGACGAGCTCTACTTTTCCCCGCTGCCAACACGCAACCCTAGGCGAGACACTTTGTACGGACACGCGTACTTTGTGGACGACGCAATGAGCGACGATGAGATGGAGCCGCGGAGGGGCAAGGGCTCCAACGGGAGGTTGTGGGCGGGTCACGAGAAGGCGACCTCAGAGCACACGTTTGAGACGTGGAAGAACTCTACGGACTGTGCCATGGAGAAGGAGCAACAACAGGCGTTTGACCGCAACAGACCGTTCAACGAGATCCACGAGGTTCACGTGCTGCGGAGCCGCATTCAGCCAAAGTACTTGGAGTCGCTAGAGACTACACTCATCAGCCGGGGCATCAAGTACGAGGACTCGAGGATCGCGCGGAGGCTGGAAGGCGCAGAACGGCTCGACTACTACCGCCGGTTGTTGGACGGCATGTGGGAGGAGCTCGTCAACATCACCAAGCAGATCGAGCTGCATTCGGAGCGGTACAACAAGTGCCATCGCTCGCCTGGTGAGACTGTGCGCGATTTCCGCAATCTGTTGCTAACGCACACCAGGGTCAAGAACCTGGTCACCGAGGAGACGACACGCATTGTGGAGATATCGCGCGTCAACGTGGAGTTCATCGAGCGGGCCTGGGGCAAGACGCGTTTCAGCCCCCGCATCAACTTCGCACAACAACAACTCGTGGACTACACGATGGACACCCAGGTGGACAGGACCTGGGAGATGGCTGAGTGGCTCGACAAGCAGGAGCGCGGCAGCATTCACATGCGCGCTCACTCGCGCGTCCAGAGCGGAGGCGGCAGGCGGGGTTTCGACCACGAGGAGCACAACAGCCGTGGTGGCGGTCGCGGCAGCAACAGCCGTGGTCGTGGAGGCAGCCACGGAGAGGGTGGCAACTACCATCGACGTGGAGGTGGAGGAGGTGATCGTGGAGGCGGGCGCACGGAGAGGAGCGCTTACGCCCGTGATGGAGATGATGGTGGGCGAGGCAGCCACGTCAATGAGGCAGGTTGCTATGGTTGTGGGTCGAAAGATCACTACAAGAGCGACTGCCCTCTGTGGAGCAAGACGTGCTCTGAGTGTGGCAAGAAGGGCCACATTGCCAAGCGGTGCTGGAAGGCCAACCCTGATCTCCGTCCGGAGAACGCCATGGCAGCAACCAATCCCAAGCCGGACCGCAAGTCGTGCATGATGTGTGGCAAGGATGCGGGCCATACAACTGAGGAGTGCGGGAAGCTGCGCAAGTTCGTTGCGAACCTGCAGGCGACAGACGGCCACGAACCCAAGCACCCGCCGCTCAACGGCTATGCTCAAGTCGTCGGCAGCGAGGAGGGCGAGGTGGTGGGGCTGGCAGCAGCCAGCCAGTTGCGCCCACAGCGTAAGAGCACGGAGGCTCAACGCCATGGCGTCAACACGGTGCGCATGGAGGACGGAGAACGTGAGGCCAGGCAGCGGAGGCTGCCTCGCGGCTTCACCACCCCATCGATGGAGATGGCGCAGCAAATGCACAGCCGTACAGAGCTGACGGCGAAGCTTACCAGCGCAGCTCAGAGCGTCACGGTGCCTGTGTCACTGGCCAACGGCGGTGGACAGCCGCGCATGCCACTGATGGAGATCGCCAAGCGGCTGGTCAAGCACGAGCCCGTGGAGGATGGCTGGGAGAAGCATGCTGTCATGCGTGCTCTGGAGAGCAAGCGAGTCTCCATCAGCCTGATGGAGGCTTACCAGCTCGAGCGCAGCGGCGGCGGGATGATGGAGAGCGTCATGGCAACAGCATGGGGCGGCGGTGCCCTGAGTACCGAGCCGATCAGCAGCCACGCTCACTCAGCCAGGACCTCGAGCGGGGAGCGCGCCTTCGAGGCAGCGCTGATGATGGTGGAGGAGGTCGCTGACCAACAAAGCGGCGGCAAGTCTACCGCGGAGGAGAAGACCGCTGGCGGAGAGGCTGAGACTGAACGGTCTTTTGCCATTTACCGGCCAGGTCAACTCGCGAGACAACGCGAGGAGGAGGAAGATCGCAAGCGTGCAAATGCGCAGCGCAATGCCAGCACGGCGGTTGAGGAGGCATCAGTATGTCGCCGCAGCGGCAAGTGGGAACCCGCCACTGACTATCGACGCAGTGCCACTGAGGCAGACATCAGGGAGCAAGCACTACGGCTGCCCAAAGGGTCTGAGACCCGACGCTGCCTGGAGCAGCAGGCGGAAGTCGCCCACAAGGGCATTTTTGCCCTTCAGCCCACGGGGGCTGAGGCGAAGGAGCAGCCGGAGACGGCTCGGCTTGACACCATCACGTGCGAGTTGCACGCCAACAATACCCTGCTGCAGTGCGAGACCATTTCCGACGGCGGGAGCAGCCACACCCGCATGAACGCGTCAGCGATGGAACCAAGCGCGGCGGAGGCCGTGGTGAAGGGCGCTGGCGGGTGGGTGGACGTCGACATGGTGGTGGTGCTCGCCAATGGCAAGCGCTCATGCGAGCAACAACGACGATTGCGGGATGGCGTGGTCTTCACGCTTCGGGACCCCGTCACCTCAATCATGGCAGCTCATCACGCACCGCGCGTGTACGAGAATGGAGGCGAGGCACCGGGCTTGCTGCTCGGTGGACCCACCATCACAGCCCTCGGGCTGCGACCGGACCCGGCGACCAGGATCTGCACTTTCCGCGCACCCAACCGACCGGCCGGCAGAGTGCCACTGCTCAGTCAAACGGCGTGGGAGCGGCGGGTACGCGAGCACCAACCTGTGGTGCGCGTGGAGAGAGCGAGCTACTGCCATGGGGTGGAGCTCGGCGATGATGAGATGGGGGAGGAGAGTGGGGGGGGCAGTGACGTGTCTCAC
Source organism: Tetraselmis striata (assembly GCA_006384855.1). Classification (NCBI taxonomy): domain Eukaryota; kingdom Viridiplantae; phylum Chlorophyta; class Chlorodendrophyceae; order Chlorodendrales; family Chlorodendraceae; genus Tetraselmis; species Tetraselmis striata. The sequence continues at coordinate 51,617 of VCJN01000600.1, read as the reverse complement.
AGCCACGCCGCCCACGAACCCTCACGGCGTGACGTGCAAGAGTCCAAGACCTGCGAGCCGGCAGACCTACCGCCTTTGCGGGAGGTGCAGAGCCTGCAGCGTCACGGGCTGGCGAGGCTGAGCACCCGCGAAGAGGGCATCAGCCTGTACGAGCCATGTGGCGGAGGCTACGTTGCCGTGTTGAATGCCATGCTGGCCAACGGTCAGAAGGTGGCCAGATACCGGCATTCGGACATCGACCCGGCAGCCCGCAAGGCCGCTGGGCAGCGTGTTCAAGGAGCTCAGTAGGAGATATCCGGATCTACTACCAGCTAGCGCGATCAAGGGGTGGGACTCGTTTCCACAGGACATCACGGCGATCACAACGGAGGACGTGAGGCGCCTGCCATACATAGACATAGTGGGGTGTGGATGGCCTTGCCCAGGCATGAGCAGAGCCAATCGCAACGCGCTGGGATTGCGCGACCGGAGGTCACGTTTGCTCTTTCACGTGGCCGCATTCATCGAGAAGCTCGAGGAGAAGCAGCCCACCGGCGTGGGGTGGCTGCTGGAGAACGTGGATACGAGCGGAGACGAGAGACTGTACATCAAAGAGTCTGAGAAATACATCACGAAGATCATCGGGAGAGCGCTCGTGATTGATGAGGCGGGCTGTGGAGCGAATCATCACCGAGTGCGACGATTCTGGACGAACATGGGGGACGTGGAGAGACTGAAGTTGGCGTGGGAGAGGCGGGCGGACATGCAGCCACGACTGCTGCGAGAGGTGCTGCCACCGCACCTACGGCCGCATGTCAATCTGCCGACGCCACCCAACGGAGTTCGCGTCAACAAACCGGGGCAGCCACGCGCGTTGCCAACGATCTTGGCGCGATCGGACTCAGATGCCTATTCCGGCGAGGGGGCCGGCATGTTGTTCAACATCAACACGGGCGAGTGGGAACGGCCCACTGTCCACCTGAAGGAGGAGCTTTTCGGTTACGAGCCGAACGTAATTCACGGCATATCGCTGCCGGACCATGAGCGCCTCATAGGCAATGCCATGGGTCTGCACAGCGTAGCGTGGATCGTCGGGCAGCTCTTCGTGGAGCAGCAGCGACTGAGGGACTTGGAGGAGCTGGAGCGCGCAGCTCGGGCTGCCCAGGCAGCTCAGCGCGCGGAACGAGAGAGACAAGAGCAACGCAGGATGCAGAGATCCTGCGGGAGAGCATGGCAGCAGCTGTGTCAACAGGCGCTATGCTGCTGGCTGCTGCTCATTTGGTTGGGCGGCACGTCAATGCACTTCGGCGAGGCGAGTCGTCTCGGCAACACCACGGTGTTAGCCATGTTCGTGGCAGTGATGGTGCGCGCGAGCGCGCGCTACCGCCGCGAGGTGACGGCGACAAGCAGGGCGGGGCGCCGAGCTTTCGGCGCCAACGCCGTGTCGGACGGCGGCGGGACTGCGGAACGGAGTAGCGCTGCTGCGTGGGCCAATCGTGGCTACACGCAGGCAAGTATGAATGATCACGTGGAGGATGTTCGCAGCCTGAAGGATCCTGAGAAACACTGGCGGTGCGGGCGCGAGTGCGAGGCTTCACAGCAACAACAGCTAGTGGAGCTCTGCGACAGCTTTTGGGATGACGTGTGGGTGTGGTCCGTCAGCGACCTACCGGCCGTCAACCACTGGGAGTTCAGGATACCGACGACCAACACGCAGCCCATCAAGCGACCCAAGTACCGATTGAGCAAGACTGAGTGGGACTTCGTGGACAGCTGGTGCAAGGAGCTGTTGGCAGCTGGGGCGATCCGCGAGAGCCAATCTCCCTACAGCATCCCAGTAGTGTGTCCACCGAAGAAGGACGACGACGGCAACTGGACCGGGATCCGGGTGTGTTTGGACGCTCGCCCGTTGAACAGTGTCACTGAGTCGTGGGCGTATTGTATGCCCAAGACAGACGAGCTACTCAGCAAGGTCGCAGGCGCGCGCATGTACAGCGGGTTTGACGCCAAGTCGGCGTTTCATCAGCTGCCCATCGCAGAGGAGGACCGACACAAGACTGCCTTTTGGGGCAGCGACCGGCAGTATGAGTGGTGCCGGATGGCGATGGGCTTCAAGAACGCCAGCCAAGCATGGCAGCGTGTCATGGATGAGGCCCTTGGCGATCTGCCGTTCGTGGCGGTTTACGCCGATGACATCTGTGTCTTTTCAGGCGCAGCCGAGATGAGCGACGCTGAGGTGTTTCAGCAGCACCTTCAGCATTTGGAGACGGTGTTTCAGAGGCTCGCAACGGCGGGCATCAGACTGGCGCCCGGCAAGGGGCGCATGGCCGTGAGGCAGATTGCTTTCTTGGGCCATTGGGTCGACGGCGAAGGCGTATTCCCGCAGCACTCCAAGGTGGAGGCTGTGGTGAAGATGCCGCCGCCGACTGACGTTGCGGGGCTTCGGCGCTTCCTCGGCATGGTGGGCTACTACGGTAAGTTCATCGAGCAAGTTGCAGTCAAGCGCAAGCCGCTGACCAAGCTCACTGGCAAGGTGCCGTGGGAGTGGGGATCGGAGCAGCAACGAGCCTTCGAGCAGCTCAAGGCAGACCTGGTTTCAGCTCCCGTGCTGAGAAATCCGGATTGGAGCCGCCCTTTCATCCTGCACACCGATTTCAGCGGAGCTGGATTGGGCGCGGTGTTGGCGCAGGAGGACGACGAAGGACAGGAGTACGTGGTGGAGTTTGCGAGCCGCACCTGCCAAGGCGCGGAGCCCAACTATGCCAGCTATGAGGGTGAGTGTCTTGCCATGTTGTATGGCATGGACAAGTTCAGATACTATCTGTTTGGCAGGCAGTTTGTGGTGGTGACAGATCATCGGCCTTTGGAATGGCTGATGAACACCGCTCAGCTTCGTGGGAAGTTGGCGCGGTGGGCGATGAGGCTCAGCGAGTACGACTTCGTGGTACGCTATCGGAAGGGCGCTCACCACGTCAACGCAGATTGTCTGAGTCGGGGGCCCGTGGAGGGCGACCCAACGGAGCTGGATGGGCGCGGTGAGTTTTCACCGGAGGGCACCGTGCGACATGCGGCAGCCTTTTGGTGCGCAACGGCTCAGAGCAGCCGGCAGCCGGAGCTGTCAGCATGGGCGCGACGCCGCGTGCTGGACACCGCCCATGAGGGCACGGCCAACGGCGACTTGGTGGCGGTTACCGGCGAGCTGACGGCGGGACCGCGGAGAGGCGATCCGTGGATGGACGCGGAGGCGATGGCGGAGCTGCAGGCGGGCAACGTCAACATGCCGCAACCTTATGCCCGCTATACATGGAGAAACAACATCTTGTGGTATTTACACAAGGACGGCACGCACCGCGAGGTACCGCCACCCAGTGAGCGAGACACGGTGATTATGGATGTGCATGTCAAGATGGGCCATTTGGGGCGGGATCGGCTGCGCAGTGTTATCGCCGCTTCATATTTCTGGCCAGGGATGGTGGAGGATGTAGCCCGAGTCAAGAAGGCGTGTCCGGACTGCGATCGGCTGCAACATCGACCCGGCGGCACCAGCGGTCGCCCAAAGGCAGCCTCACCGCTGGACATGCAGCCGCTGCCGCACTTCGGCATGTTCTACCGCTGGCACTTGGACTTGGCGGGGCCTTTTGAGGCCACCCGCAGTCGCAATGTCTGGGTGTTGGTGATGGTGGAAGCGGCGAGCAAGTGGGTGGAGTTGGTGCCGCTGCGCACCAAGGAGGCAGCCAACATACGACAAGCCTTTCAAGAGAGAGTGCTGGCGCGTTTCGCGGCGCCAGGCGAGGTGTGTACCGACGGCGGTACCGAGTTCAGCGGCGAGTTCCACGAGCTTCTCGTGGAGCATGACATCGATCATCCGAAGCCGCTGCCCTATCATCCGCAGCCCAATGGGTTGGCGGAAGGGATGGTGAAAACAGTCAAGGAGGCACTGATGCGCTATGTGGTTCAGCCCGGCAAGCGCGTCGTGTGGGACACTTTTCTGCCTTCCATCGAGCTGGGCTACCGTTGCAGCAAGCAAGCCAGCACCAGGTACAGCCCATACGAGTTGGTGTACGGCAGGGCACCCGTGTTTCCCGCGCAGGCGAGAGCGCTCTTTGAGGAGAGCGCCGTGGACTTCAACAGCCCGGAGGGCATGTGGGAGCTGATGACAGTGCGCGCGGAGCGTTTGGCGCTCATGGTGCCGACGGCGATGCACAACGTGGAAGCGGCGCAGCATCGTGAAGTGATGCGCTATCGCAGGAGGCGCGCGGGGTTGGTGGCGCCCGGAGTGCAACGCTTCAGCCCCGGCGACTTCGTCTACGTGCAACAGCGGCAGCAAGACGCGCTCGATCCACGAGTGCGACCGGCTGTCTACAAGGTTTACGAGGTGAACGACAACGGAGTGGTGGTCATCCAAGGAGCTGACGGCGACACGGCGCGCGTGCGCGTTGAGGAGCTGGCGCGGTGCGCCGTTCCATACGTGGTGTTGCCAGCAGGATTTGAAGACCCAAATATGGCGTGCGAGGAGTGCGACGGGCGCGTCAGCACCCAGCGCAACCCGATCATCATCTGCGAAGACTGTGAACGAGGCTGGCACAAGTTGTGTCATCAGCCACCTGTGGCACGTGTGCCGCGGGGGGCATGGCGGTGTGCGGAGTGCAGCGCTGATGACGCAGCGTTGCCGGCACAGTGGACATCGGTGGCTTTAGCCGCCACAACAATCAGTGACAACGACGACAGCGACGAGGAGATTCAAGACCCTGCCCCGCCTTTGCAGCCGACAAGAGCGGCAGTGGCAGCAAGACTGAACTGGGGCATGCCTGGCGCCTGGCACCCAGCAACTGTGACAAGAACGATGAACAACCTTCAAGCAGCCAATGACTATCTACCGGCAATCAGTAACCAAGTGAGCGAGTACGCTGCGCTAGCCAACGTGATCAGCTGGCGCGGCCGAGTAATCTTTGATCCGTGGGCGGGACATGGCAGCACCGCTGAGGCCTTGCGGCCGTGCGGTGCGACAGTGATCAACAACGACTTCAATCCGGTGTACCAAACTGAGATGTGCGAGGACGCGCTGGAATCCTTTGTGTACCAGTGCGCTCGCGATGTAACCGCAACTGTGGCGATGACGACGATGATGACGACGACGATGACGACAACGATGATGACAACACAGCCGCGGTTAGAGGCCCCTTTCATGGTGGTGACCTCCCCGTGGTTCCAACTACTTGATCTGGCGCTGCCAATCATGGCGTCATGCGCGGACATCCTTTTCGTGCAAGTACCAATCTTCTACATCGCGCAGGGACCTTCCCCGCGCATGCAGTGGCTACGGCATCTAGGCGACTGTGGGCGGCTCCACATTATTGCCGGCGACATGCAGCGTAACCGCACTACGCGCCGATCAACCCTGTGGCTCGCGGTCTTCCGCGACAACGAGCTGCGAGAGCGAGAACTGCGAGCTGAGTGGCGTCACTCCGTGGCGTCAATTCACTTCCACACCGAGGCGTGCGCTGGCGACCAGCATCACTGAGCGTCGATTGGCGCCCAGCGGCCGTTCACCCTTCTGGCGACCAACCGTCTGGGGGGGGGGGATGGGCCGCCCATTGAGCTGGTGACAGCGCCCCACGCGGGAATGCGAGCATGCGACGGCAGCTGCCGCAGCATCCGTCATATCCGCGTGCGCGTGAAGAACGGGACAGCCAAGCCCTTCCGGGCCGGCTAGGGTTAAAGCTAGGGTTCCATACCCGGTTGAGACCACAGGCAGGGCACCTGATTGGTTAGGGTTCCATACCCTGGCCATAGCCCTGAGCGAGGCGCAAGGAGACATACATGCCGGAGATCAGAGACCCGCCCAAGCACACCTAGGCGGGACTTCTAAGGGAACTCAGATAGCACCTCTAATCGGGACCTCTAACAGGGACCCCTAAGGTGGACTACCTGCAGAAGACGAAGTACTGTACTGCTGCTGGTACAAGGCGCAAGACTCACTGTAGCCGCAGCCGAGTAGTAGTATAGGACTTGATGAGTACAATTAGACAAGGGCAGTGCGTAATGCGTCTGGCGCGCGGTGCGCGCACGGCGCGCGTGCTATTAGCACTTAGCGTGACGTGCGGCTGCCTTGCCATGGCCGCGATCGCGTGCTTATAGAGGGCCTCCGCCTTCTAGCGGTCCCTCTTCCCCCTTGTCTTGCCTGTGTGTGCCTGTGTTTGCCTATGACAGGCATAGGCAAGAGCCTGTGTACGGGACGGAGACGGTGTAAGAGACGGAGATCGGCTTGAGGAACGAGGGCCAAAGGTAATCACGGTAGCCTGCGTGCTTGTCGTACGGTCGCACGCGTGCTGCCCGCTGCATCGTGCGCGCGCGCTGCTGGTGGTGCTGGGTTGTCACCATTCGACCCGGTACCGACGTAAAGTACTGTAGGAACGGTTGATAGCCGCGACCAGCACTGCATAAAGTACTGCACGGCGTGGCAGTGACCTGTGGTGAGAGGCTTCATTGCCACTGGCATTCACCCCCCTGAGTACGGGCAAGACCAGCAACGCTGGTCTGAACTAAAGCCCTATAGGCGTCTGAGAGGTGCCTGTAGTGACTTAGGTTCGCGTTCAGGCTGCCCCGGTTTGTACAGGCACATACTTAGTGTCTATACTACATCAGTAAGTTTCTGCCCTTAAATGTGCAAAGCATGTGATGATGAGGGTTACAAGGTGATTGTGAGGGGCGGGAAGGGAGAATGTGCCGAGAAGCTAGATGAGTTGGATAGGGAAGCATCGTTGCGCAACAGGTCAAAGCAGCAGTCACAACAACAACAACATCAATAGGAACAAGTAGCATCAACAACATCATGATAGCTACATGGAGGGATGGATAGGGCCACTTACTAGATGGTTGGGTTGCCATGATGCAATTGATTGTGATATGGTCATGCTTCCAGAAACTGCTTGCCCCACCTCATCTCCGTTTTATGCTTGCATATGGCATGGAATACCCTTCTGCATACGGCCATGCACTTGCATATAGTTCAAAAAGTCATATATAATAATGACAGTTTTTTGTAGCAATGGGCATGTTCTACTCATAATTACTGTGAGGGTTGACGGGGGGTGTAAAACAAAACATTCAATCGAAACTGCCTAGGGCGGCGAGTCACTAATGTTCAAACGTAAAACTAAAGTTCGCCCCGGGTCATCGGCCGAAGCTGCCCCAGCCTTACCCTTGACCTCTTGCACAAACTGCAGTCGTAGCCTCGTAGGTCTTGCCAACATATATTAGCTGTAACCTCTTGGATAAGAGACCACCGCTGTACCGAGCGGACAACTAAGCAAGGTAAATACCTTGTATATTGCTGTTGCTGTTGTCATTGTTGCCATTCCTGTCCCGGGCGGGGCGGAGTTACTGGTATTTGGGCGGTGGCTTCGCGGTGGCCCCCTAGCGATTTAAAATATACAGCGTACGAACAGGTTACTAGTCCATGGACTACTGTAGGTACGAAGACTTCCGGACTCCTGGAACCGTGCCTGTGATAGTGCTCTCATTAAGTAATTAGCGACTACATGAGCTAGCAGCAGAGGGCGATATCGGAAATCACTAAAATAAAAGGCAATCAGAAAGGTCCTCTACAGCGACTGCGGGGTGGAAGCAGTAACATGAGAATAGTGCTCTTATTAATACGGGGTAGCATTCGCGGCAAATAGCGATGAGCTGCCCACTGCGCTGCTGTGCTGTCGGCGGTATGGGTACCGTAGCTACCGGTGTGAATTACAAAAAGGGTAGCTACCGGTACGGGTAGTCACTAAACGAATATTACATATTCTGCTGATGATGACACCTTGAAGACTACATTAAGTACGGAAGTTTGAAATCGGTTGCTACAGGTGTCGTTCGGCCAACTGTCTCCCTACCGTTACGAACTCACGAGATATATATACACCGGCAAATACAGTATGGCAAATTCGGTGTGCTCTTATCCATCCCGAACCATCCCGTCATCGTTCGTACAACCGCCCTGCTGCCGAGCAGCGCGGACGGCTCCGAGTCGACCAGCGGTCCAAGCCATTGACCATACGCCTGCAAGTTGTCGCTATTTGTTCACCGAGAGCAGGATTCTCATCGGCGCTCGCGAGAAGGAGTGCACGCGTAACGGGGCGTCACGCAAGGGGCGTGACCCTTTACGACAGTCCAGCTTGCTGAACAATGTTTCAATAGAGCAGCGGCTCACAGACTCCCCATAAATTGCTTCTTTGGCATCCTGTGTGGAGAATATGGCCTTACCAATTGATCACGAAACAAAGCATCACTCTACCACAACAAGCGTGCATGCCAACGCAGCACTGCTGGCACCACTTGGATACTGCAAGACTGCAGCAAGATGATATATACCACGCCACGCTAGCAATATAACAAGCCTGATGAGGACGCCTGAACACGCAGTGCATGTTCATAGCTATGCAGCCGTCAAATAGCAGTCACACTTTACTTGATAGAAAGTGATTTGGTGGTACTCAGCTACACCGACACGGCGTGCACAGTCTAAAAATCAGACAGTCCATAACTGCCCCGGGTTTCAACAAGCTACCAAAACCAAGCATACAAAAACCCGCGATTGCATGCCTGCAGGAAACAAGATATGCAGCTGATACCATGTCCGATAGACGCAGCATCTTACAGGTTCAGTTTTGAGAGTCAGGGTGCAAGATTGAGTGTGCTTATGTATATATTAACATGCTAAGCGCTGGATAGCAAGTTCCACCCGCCTCAGGTTGCAAGGGGAAGCGCTCCGCTTGTAATGTATTAACACCAATGCACCTGAGGTATTGCCACTGGTCCTTAGATGCCGCTCACAACAGTAAATCGAATGAATTCTGTGTGTACACTGTATTTTGTATGAACTTGCTAGTTAGTCTTGTCATCCCTTTCTTCTTCCTCCCTCCACCTCTCTATCAGCACAGTGTCAGGCTGCTTTTGCCTCCAGGGGGTTGAGAAACTTGCTTGCTGTGCGCCACATTGTCTGTGGAACGAATGCCGGCCCTCAACTCACCGCCTGGGGCGGCATTAACGAAGATCTCGACAACCTCGGGGGCTTTCACACCGGTCTTTGCAAGCTCCTGGTACGACAGGGAGGGGGGGGGGGGGGGGGGGGCAAACAATCAAAAAGCTAGCCATGACCTCCAGCCGGCGGCGGTATACCGTCGACAATCAGTCCGAGGGCCACATGCCGGCGTCTTTCCGGGGGGTCGACGAAAATTCGGCGGCGTCTGCATAACCCGGCGAGGTTGGCGACCTACGGTCGACTTGATTTTCGATAGTGGGCGAGCTTTCCCCCTCACCTGCCTGTAGCCGTCCGACAGATTGAAGTCCTGCTTGCAGAGGGGCACGCCCGCAGCTGGAACAATCCGAGCGTCGGCAGCGAGGGCGCCGTAGAACTGCTGGCTGGTACTTTGCTCGGTTTTGGCTGTCTCCTTTGTGTCGTCTGCCCAGCCGAAGATGCTGTGATGGCTCTCGCCGCCGCCAGCAGCAGGGGTGACTCGGGTGATCTCAACGGTCGTCCCGTCCTTCCGCCATAGTTTCGACATGGTAAACCAACAGCACAGTACCTCGCGCAAAAAACGATCGACTGCAGGTGCGCGTTGCTGGGGCACGATAGGTCCACTGAGATTTTGGGGCGTGGGCTAGGAGTATGAGCGATTCGGGCAGTGGGCCGCGGTCTCGCGGAATAAGGAATTACGCATGGTGTGATGATTCGACGCCGGTTTGTTGTCCGACGCAGGAAACCACGCCGGCCCACCGGCCTCGCTCGCCGCGGTGTCGTCGTCGCCGTTACCCTTGACCGGTACTGGCACTGTTTACCCTGGGGCGGTACAAGTCCAATGTACGAGTAGTATGGCACTGTGATGACGTCCGTCCGCCGGCGCCAGTACCCTGATGTGTCGACAGATGGGTACATCAGGTTTCAAAGTTGAGTCTGGTTTTGCCAAAAAGGTCGCGCAGGCTGTTTTACACGGTCAAGAGCCGAAATTGGCAGGAAGGTTTAGCGAAAAGCGTGGAGGGAAAACGGAGTCAGGGGGGGCGCTGCGTGGAACGCAGCGAAAACTGGAAGATGGCAGGCTCAGCTGTTCTGGCTGCTTTTATGTCTACTCGTGCTGCACCCAACAAGGGCGCAACAACAGTTACTAGCTCCCGTACCACTGCGCAGCACTTGTAGCTGAAAAGCGGTTAGGTCAAGGATGGAAACCCCATAAACTAGTTTAGATCATTTCAAAGTTGAGTCTGGTTTTGCCAGTCTTGAGCGAACGTAGAGAGCGGTAGATTGACGGAGAAGGGGTAGCGCCAAGTCATGAAGGAGGCACTGGGAAGGCCACCGCTGCGGAGTCCTGTTGGACTTGGAAGTGGCGGAGGGGGGCGATGTGTCCAAAGAAGAACCACGCGCCAGGAGAAGGAAGAACGTTGGGGTCGATGTAGTCCAAAACAACATCGGAGTTAGTGGCCCAACCGCCTTGGTAGCGGATGTGGGACAGTGGCGCTCCGATGGCGTTTGCAGCAGAGGCTGCGCCCTTGCGCAGACTGTGTGAAGTCCAGGAAGTGCCAGCAGGAGGGGCTGCGTTGACTAGGTTGACCGCTGTAGACAACCAGTCTGACATCGTAGCCGCAGTCCAAGGTTTTGACTGCTCAGCCACATTTACAGCCCAGAAGTTGGAGGCAGCCAAGCCAACAGTAACCAGGGGGACAGACTGGACGTTGTCGATGAAGTAGCGTAAGAGTCGTGCCACTCGAGGGTGCTCGGACACCGGAAGGAGCAGTACGCGCAGGTCGTCGGGTCCCCGACGGCCAGCGCGACCCTTCTCGCGGTAGACCTGCAGGGTGATGTTGTAGGTGTCGACATGTACATCTTGCGCTCGACAGGAGACGCCAGTAAGGCCCCTGGCAAAGAACAGGAAGTTGACAACCGAAGCCAAGAGGGCTCGGTAGTCGAGGTGGGACTCTGGATAAGGAGCAGACACAATTAGCTCGGCCTTTGAGACGAAGCGGTAAGCTACATCCGCAGGCAGAGGGACACGCAAGGGGGCAGCGTCCAGCCGGCGCTGCCGCAACATTAACCCACGCCTTGCCGAAGTGAGGTGTAGGCTGTCCTTGGCGATCGGGACGAGGTTGTGCAGCTCGAAGAAGGTGTTGATGGCAGACAGGTAGGGCTGCAGCGACTTAGCTGCGATGTGACCTCGCTCCCCGATCCAGGCAACGTACCGAACAACAGTAGCAGTAGTCGCCTCCAGCGGGCTGATGTTCTCGGAGTCGTGGCAGAACTCAGCGAACTGAGACAGTCTGCCGGCGTAGCTCTTGAGAGTTTGCGCGCTGAGGGAGCTGGAGAGCAGGTCGAGCGTCCGCTGGCCTAGCTCGTCTGAGCCGAACGCGTCCTGCAGCCGAGATCGCAGTGACGCAGCCCATGGAGCGATAGCTGCGGGCTCGTCGATTACGTAAGTGCGTCGTTTTACTGACAGAGTTCCACTGGCACGGCTACTGTTCGCAAAGTACTCGGCAGCAGCGGTTAGGTTCCCGGCGGTTGGCCGGTAGTTGCTGGACGGGTTTGCAGTAGCTTCAGTACGGGTTTGCGGGGCTAGGTTCAGGTAAGAGGGCCGCCCCGCGCGCCCGTCGCGCTCGTAGCGCCTGTCCCGTGCGTAACGTACACGCGCGAAACTTGGTCGTTGCGAACCGGTTGTAACACGTAGTGTAACAACCGACGAACGCAGAGATGGGGTTGTAAGAAAGGCGGATGGTTGAGCCGCCATGTGCAGGTGTACGGATGGTTGAGCCGCACTCGGCTGTAGCTGTAAGAAGCGCCGCACCGAGGAAGGTCTAAATGAAGTCTGTAAGGTGGGGGGGTCAGGTCCTGACACAGGGCGCTCATCCCGCCGTTGAGCTGCAAGGGTGCGTTTTGCGGCGGTCACCGAAAGGTGGCCTCGCAAGGCTCCTGCAGCTCCGACGAGCGGCGCCCCACGCCATCATTCGTGCTCACCTTCGCGGCCGCGTCCACGTCCACCACCACGTCCTCGCCCACGCCCGCGACCTGCAGCTGCAGCCGCTACTCGAGAAGTAGCGGTCGCCTTGGCACTGCTGGCAACGGTCGCCTCGAAGACACGACGCTCGTAGTCTCTCATCAGGTCCCCAAAAATCGCAGAGCCCAGATGCTCCGCAGCGGGCTGAAAATGCTGAGCTCGCAGCACATCCAGAACGCCTTGGTCACCGTGCACACGCTTGATCTCATTCAGCCTCCGCAGGAAGGCTAGACGAAAACGAAACGCCTTGTCGATGGCCTCGGCGTGATTCCGAGCTCTCGCGAGGTAGGGGGTGAAGTCCTGGTTAGTGGTGGGGACGTAAGGTAGCAGCTCGTCGAGCGCCACGAAAAGGGCGGCCATGTGAGCCCCGAAACACGACATCCACAAGTACTCCTCCTGGGCCGGCAGACGCCGGTCATCCTGCTTGAGGTACTCGTTCGTTAGGTCGGTGCTCAACGGGAAAAGTCCAGGCACTCGGCTGACCGGTCGAACGGCCTCGTAACCAGACTCTGCTCTCTGCAGTAGCTCTGGCACCGCGAGGTAATCATCCTCGGCACTCACGGATTTTGCTCCGACACGGCCGCTCTGGGCTAGCTCTAGCAAGTCGGGGCGCTCTGCGGCTCCCCCGCTGCCTGTCGGCTGTCCCGCGAAACGCTGCCCGGAACCGGAGCCATGTGCCCCTTCTCCATCAACAGCGCGATCACGAGCCGTCAATTGTGCAACAGCTGTAGCCAATGCACGCACATCTGCTTGCAACGACGTGAGCGTCGGCTCAACGACGGGTTCTTCTCCATCTGACATAGTAACGCACGGACGTACGGACGAGAATATCACACTCGGATGGCGAGCCGGGTGTGGTCTTGAACAACCTGGGGTGACCTTGCTCGCAACGGGTTACGAGACAGTTTTTACATCGCTGCGTGGAACGCAGCGAAAACTGGAAGATGGCAGGCTCAGCTGTTCTGGCTGCTTTTATGTCTACTCGTGCTGCACCCAACAAGGGCGCAACAACAGTTACTAGCTCCCGTACCACTGCGCAGCACTTGTAGCTGAAAAGCGGTTAGGTCAAGGATGGAAACCCCATAAACTAGTTTAGATCATATTCAGGTACAGGATAAAAGCAGGGTACTCGTCTAGCGCAATCGATTGTTGCTGTAGTCATCGTTACAGGTTCGTTACAAAAGTGGTAAAGTCGTCTGGTGTAAATTACAAAAGGCCATTAACAAATCCACCTAGCGCCAATAGCAGTATTACTAAGATCAACACACGTAGTCGCCACGTACAGGGTATATATAGAGTCGTCGACCTGGTACAGTATGTTATTACACTTACATGAGCTAGCAGCAGAAGGCGATATCGGAAATCACCAAAATAAAAGGCAATCAGAAAGGTCCTCTACAGCGACTGCGGGGTGGAAGCAGTAACATGAGAAGACGCAGAGTGGGCACGAGCACACGCATCAGACTTGGCCATCTGCACACCGGCAGAGAGAATGCCGCCCAGGGTACCATGCACGCAAGCCGAGACCCGCTGCAAAAGCCCCCGCCGTGTGCGCGACAGGTGACGGCGGAACTCAGCAGGTTGGCTGGCGACAAAGTTTCGAAGTTCCTGAACGGATTGACCACGAAGAAAGCAAGAGGTCGGGGCGGAAGGACCGCCAGGGAAGTTGCGCACAGCCAACAACACCGCAAAGATGTAGACCTCTGTCAAAGCGGACTTCCCGAGACGGCCGCGGTCCTCAACCACAAAAGGGTAGTACCGGTAAACGCCCTGCACTGGGGCGGAAGACGCCCAACGTGGTACAATATCCTGCTGTAAATTGTACATCATCATCATCATCGTCGTCACACCACTCAGCACACTATAGTCGCTACAGGCGGTACGGGTACAGGTAGTAGCGACCAGTAGTAAAATGCTTGTACTTGGGCGAATTACGGAAAAAGGCAGTAACAAGTCCACCCTTGTGCTAAAAGCAGTACTAAAAGATGCTAAAAGCAGTACCAAAAGATCAACACAACCTAAAGGCGGCCCGCATCCCGGACGAGGCGGGATGGATGAGTGATGCGCGCACGGTTCAGAGTCCGGGCCGCGCGTGCGTGCACGTGTGTGCGAGGGTGATCCCCGGACCTGTTGTGCAGCTTCGGCAACTAACGGGATGGCGGACGAATCTGCGCCGTCTGATGAGGCAGCGAGCACGCCCTCGAGCCGACCCCAAGCTCAAGACATTTAGCAAATGTTTGAAACACGGAGGATATTGTCACAGCGTACAACGTTTCAGCGTACGCATGCGCGCGTACAGGGACTTGCTTACTTGGCATACCGGCGAATACTCGTCGCCTGTCATACGGGTATCAATTTTAGTACTTGCAGTACTGCGTTGTATGTGTATGCCTGATGTCCAAGCGAGCAGTCACCCATGGCGCAACGACCAACTGTCTGTCGCTAAGCTCTCACACCTAGAACCACCGACAGACCTAGGGCCCGTACCAACGGCTAACTGCCGCCAACCACGGCGCCCGTGCAGACCAATAGCGCGTGGGAAGGCCTAGGGGCTTAGTCGGCTCGCGCGCCCGCGGGATGCTTTAGCATCCTGTCGGCGCGCTGCCCGCCCACTCTTTGGCTTTCCAAACGTCTCATCCCACCCATCTTGTAACCACGCTACTACACCACAAACACCTCGACCCTGTGCACATCACACCTGCACGTGCCTCGTCTATTGCTGTCCATCAAGGGCAGTACAACCTGCTGTCGAGCTGCGAGTGATATCGCGCAGCAAGCAACGGTGGTGAGTCGCGGGTACACCTGTGTTGTTTGCGTCGTGACGCCCGTCTTGCTTTTACCTCCTGTGAACCCGTCGTACCGACTGCCTGGACTTGTCGACCGACCGACCGACCGACCGATTAGAGTACCGAACGTGCCTGATCAGCACTGGCTTGCTTGTTGCCATATGCGAGCAGTCGGTACTGCGCGTCGTCGTCGTCGAGTCGTGTCGTGATACCGTACGCGTACGCATATGCGCGCGTGCGGGCACTCGTAGTCCATTCGCGAGAGGCATGTCGTGCGGCACAGGGTGAGGAGTGCTTGACGTACGTATTTCGCGTCGATCGACCACACACACACACACCTCTGTCACGCCGAGTAACCAAGCAACTCGCACGCGTGTGTAGTGCCGGCCAATAGGGCCGATGGCACTGTGAGACGTACTTCTACTGGAGTCATAGGAACCGAGGCCAAGAGTCAGCAAGTCTTAGACAGACTTAGAGGCCAGGACACGTACATAAGACCACATGCCTAAGAGTCTGTTAGGCGATCGTTTGGAAAGCCAAAGAGTGGCTGTTCCTAAGTGGTCTTAGTCCTGAACGCCCACATCCCAATACCCCCACTTAGACGCTGACCTCGAGGTTGTTCAGGGGACGCCCTCACCTCCTGCAGTCAGCCACGTCTTCACAAGTGGAGGGAGCAAGTCATCACAGTGCAACGTTCATCGGCGCCGATCTTATGCGCTATTGTTGGCAAGGCACTGTGCAAGGCGCGCGTAGGAGGCATCGCCTACACCTACAACGCGTGCAACGAGCTGAGAGGAGCCGCGTGTGGTGGTTACCTCAGCATGGAGCGCGTTTGTCGGCAACCGCTTCATCAACCTGTTCAGTCCAGACTTCTGCGCGCCAATTGGGGGGGGAGCGGTCACTGAGCAAGGCGCATGTCAGAGGGAGAGAGCCCGCGCCAACTCAGACGACGCTTCACGAGGAGTACCGGAGCACCTGTGGCAGCACCCTTATTGGAGCCGGAGCGCGTCTTGCGTCAAGCGCTCCGTGACGCCATGGCGCAGCGCGGTGGAGACCCCAGCGCCGTAGGATCTGGAACACCATCAAGACGACGACCACCTGGAAGTCAGCATTATACGCCCAATCAGATCATGGGTGACCTGAGTGCAGCGGAGGAGCGCATCTACGAGGAGCGAGAAGACGCGCGGACAATCGCCGGTGGTCTACGCAAGGAGACAACACCACGCCATGAGCGCTTCGACGGCGCTACCTCAATATGGACGGAGTGGTTCAGTTCATTCAACGCCAACGTGTTGGTGCCATACGCGCTTAACAAGGCGCCACCAAGATCAGCCCCGAGGGCTGACGGAGCTGGTTCATCGGAGGGCGAGAGCACCGGACCGGAGTGGGTGTTCAGCCCAGCAGACTCCCTTCAGCTTCTTCAAGATTACGTCGAGATCAACGCTGTCACCAGGCCCATCATCGATCAATGGCAGAAGGACACTCTACGCTATCAACAACAAACTCTCCGCTTCGACCCTGCATCCGGACGCATTAGAGTGCCATCGCGCGAGGATGCGGACGCCTTTCACGAGTTCCACTATCGACGCTACGTGGAGCTCTTTGAGACCAAGTTCAATGAGGCGCCGAAGATGCGCACTAGGTACGACGCCTACACCCGTGAGGGCTTCCGCGAGACCCCTGCCAGCTTGGCGATGACTCTTCGCGAGCTCAAGGCGCATCTACCAGACCTCACGTGGGACAAGGTCAACCAGAAAGCGTTCGATGTCATGACCTCTGTGTGGCGCTCTATTCCGGCGCTCAAGCAATCCCTCGACGCTGGCTTCCACAAGCTCAAGGACATCGTTGTTCTACGCCAGTCTCATGAGGACCGCTTGGACGAGATAGCTGCGGAGGTGGAGCGCTATGAGGACATCGTGAGGAAGGATGAGATTAGAATGGCGGAGGCCTTGACGGCTGCCCAACACTTCGCGGAACTGACTAAAGCATCGGCGCCGGCAGCTGGTGGAGGACGGCAGCACGGCACCAGCACTCCATAACCGGTCATCACATGGACCATGGTCAACGGACGTCGTGTGCGAGCGCAGCTTGTCGTCGTGAAGGACACCCACCAGATCCGCCCTTTGTGCGAGGCATGCACAAAGGCGCGTGGACGTGACATCTTTCACGGAGCCAACTACCGAGAGTGTGCCAACAAGTTCGGCTCAACCATGTATGTCAACGACGCCACTGGTGGCCGTGGCGGCCGTGGAGGCGGCCGAGGCGCAGGCCGAGGTGGCCGTGGTGGTCATGGCGGTGGACGCGGCGATGGAGGCGCACCCGGAGGCGGACGAGGACCGTGCTGGAACGCTGGGTGCGACGGCGCTCATAACTTTACTGAGTGCGACAAGCCAATCACTGACCCTACGCTCATCGCACGACTGAAGCGCAACCAGCGGGAGCGAGAGCGCCGTCTTGCCTATGGACAGCAACGCGGATGGGCTATGGACGTGGAGACCGGACTGTCCAAGCTCGAGATGGACTTGGCGAGGAAAGCCGGACACATGCTCACTGGGCGACACGACGCCCATGTTGACGGAGCGGCGACATCATCAACAATGGCAGACCTGGAGGCCATGTTCTCTCGCATCCTCGAGAAGTCTCAAGCTGCCCATGGTGCTACGGGTGCCATGCGCTTGGCCGTGGAGGTGCCAGACCCCTTTCTGGATTGCGTTGACACCGACGATCACGGCACTTTGCTACATGGAGCGTCGTGTGTGGAGCTGCCCGTGCGTGATCTGCGTGAAGTCTTCTTTGGAGCTCCAGGTCGTGCGCAACCTGTGGGAGCTGACTGGACGCCGGAGTCGACTGTGCCAAGACCGCGTGGACGCCCGGCAGTGCTGCCTCCAGGATCGGCGCGGAACCCTGAACTTCGCATGCGCCAACCCGGATGGGACGCCCAACGCGAGCAGCTCACCAAGCAGCGGCCCCAAGGCTTTGAGCAGGCAGTCGAGCAGGAGGCTCCTGCGTCCTACGAGGGCCGCCGTGCAGGAGGAGCAATCACCTCGGACATGTTGGACATCCGCAATCAGCAGCTCCTGCAGCACCTGCGCACAGCGCTACAGCACGCCAAGTTCCATGGTTTACCCGTTGCTGTAGTATCGGACATGACACCCGAGCATGCTGCAAGGTGGTTGGAGGCACGCAACACTGCACTGCGTGGAGGACTTGACACTCGTGACCACATGGCCGTGGCATGGGAGACGGTGCTTCAGCAAGCCGTCCGACGCTTCGAGGCGACAGCGCGGCTCACCTGGGTTGACTACACGCACCTCGACTTGACGCGCGTCTTTGCCGCAGCCGTGCAGAGCGTCTATGGTCTGTCTCTCCCACGCGTCAGTGTCCCGCCACTGTCCTTGCCATCAGCGGAGCCCCAAGCCAACATTCATCCAGTGGACGTGGTGCAACATGGCGTCAAGCCTCTGGAGTCTCGGCGCCAACTGTCAGCGACATCTTCGGAACTTCAACAGTTGCGAGAGGTGCAGCGCAGCGCATACCCTGACTACCCGGAGTATGACCGCCACAGAGCTTTCTACGTGGACTGCAAGTTGACCGTCATCGTCATTGGCGGCGTGCGCATCCTTATGGCCTTGTTAGACACCGGCTGTGACTACAACGGTGTGCACCGGCGCGTGGTGGATCGCATGAAGCCGGGCGAGGCGGACGCCACGCTGCAATCCATGTCCATGCAAGGCATTGGCGGCAAGATGGAGATGCAGCGCCTTGTGGGGCGCATCTCCTACGTGATCAACCCGGACACTGATTGGGAGCGCAAGTTTGAGTGGCCATCGTTCGCCATTCTCGAAGGCGATCATCTTCCAGATGTCATCTTGTGCACATCCGTCATGGCACACCTTGGCATGGTCATCGATGTGGGGGGGCATACTGCCTCATACCGCCCCGATCCCCACGATCTCAGCCGCCACGTCGATGTGCCGCTGAAGCATCACAACATGCCCAAGCGCCAAGTCCCGCGCAGGCTGCCGCACGCAACGCTGGCCGTGTTGGCATCGGACGGCCCATCTCCCGGACTGCCGTCAGGAGTTGGGGGGGGGGGGAGGAGCCCGATGCCGCAGCCAACCTGACCTCTTCATTCTCCTTCAACAGCCGGATCGAGCTGCAACCGGACAACGTGGGCGCCGACGCTGCAGTGCAGCTGGAGCAGCATGACGACGACGCTGAGCTACCGGAGCTTGTAGCCGACTCAGATGGCGAGGAGGACTTTGTGCCCTGTTGGGTAGAGGAAGTGCCCGACCATGTTGCCAACGTCATTGCGTCATGCTTCACCCTGCGCGCCAGTCCCATGGACGTCGACTCTGATAGCGATGAGGAGCTGCCGGGCCTGGTGGAGGACTCCAGCGATGATGACGATGTCTACGAGGAGCTGCCGGACCTGATGGAGGACTCCAGCGATGATGACGATGTCTATGTGGAGCTCACCATCATGACACGGATGGAGCCGGAGGTCGAAACAACGCTCGATAGCGAACCACTGGCCGCGGGCGCGTGTTACGCCCTGCGCGCGGAGGGCCCCGGCGCCGACAATCTGCAGGAGCATGACTGCCCATCAGACGATGAGGAGCTGGAGGATGGCACTGCAATGCCATTGAAGGAACATGAGGACGAGATACCGGGCTGGAGGGAGCTCCGGACGCAGCGTCAAGCTGCCGGACGGCTGCACTTGAGCGGCCACACACTGGAGCGTTTGGCGCTCGTGCGCGCCGTGCCGCATTCGACGCCGGAGCTGACCTACATCATCGACCTCGACCGGACCGGAGGCAAGGAGGGACGCGCCAAGCAAGGGCTCTTCTTGTTCGCTGGCATGCTGTCAGTGTTGTTCACCAACCTCGTCGACGGTTACCACTATGAGCTGATACAGATCGTGGATCGTATGCTCCGGAGCGTGGCTCATCGGCAGCGCCTGCTGCGACAGCTTGAGTGGATGCATCAGCGGTGGCCCGTGCAACTTCCTCGCAATGCGTTCGAGAAGTGCTTCGCTCTTAGCGACGAGTTGGAGCATGACGTGGAGCACATCACAGCACCAGCCATCCTGAGGCACCTGCCGGAGCTGGACGAGCTACGCGCTGAGCCGCCCTGTCAGGACGTGTCATCGATGGGCACTCAGCATGGACTACGGGGTGCGCGTACTGGAGTGATAGTCCCGTTGGCAGAGGCGATGAGCGAGCTCAACTGCATGTTGGCCAAGGCACGAGGCGTCAAGGAGTACTGGGCTGCTCCCGCGCAGTATGGATACATTATCGAGAACGTGATACCGGCTGCGCCGAGCCGGCGCAGCCCTGAGGTGCAGGAGTTCATCGACTTCATGGCCCGTGTCTTTGGCGAGCCCAACGCGCATCATGCCCACAAATGCGGAGACGCCTCTCTTCGCTCTGCTTTGTGGTGGACCAACACCTTCACTCAGCACTACTACCAGGCTGTGCAACACGAGTTTGAGCGGCCGCCTCGCGAGACCTACGCGCAGACTGTGGAGCGTTGCAGCGGTGGGCTGCTTCGCGCTCAAGTGGCGACGCCCACACGCCCAGGCACACTGCTGGGGGGGCTCAACGTTGCCGGTCGGCGCATGATTTATGCGCCCAAGTCAGTCAGCACGCCCAACACGCGTACGCAGCGCCTCCGACCTGGGGGGGCGCCCGGCTCAGGAATGGTGGAGGTTGTCGGCATTGACCCGCCGCAATACCGTCCGTCATCAGCCGTCATGCGTGAGGCGTGCCTTCTCGATAGAGACTATGCTGGCTTCTACACCCGGCAGGAGCTAGGCTTTTCTGAGGAGGAGATGGTGATTGCCATCGGAAATGTTTGTGCGCCGACGTCGGTGTCGGTCATGAACCGGTGTGCTGTCGCCTATGCGCATGAACGCAGACATCAACATATGCTGCAAGCTGTTCGTGCAGCAACGATTGAGAAGGACGCCCCTGCCGGCGCAGCAGTTGAAGATCATTTGGTCAACACGCAAGAGCTGCGCGCCGCACATCACGAGCTCCGCCGCTCAACGGCTGCCGCCGTGGAGGCAGAGATGGAGCATGCACACCGTTTGTGCTGCACACCGATTGGTCCCGAGCTGGAGTAGGAGCGTGCCTTTCGCAGGTGGACGACAATGGCGTGGAGTATGCCGTGTCTTTTGCGTCGCGCATGAACACCCCAGTGGAGGCAGACCTGTCTAGCTACGAGGGAGAGGTCGGCGCAGTCGTGTGGGCTGTTCAACGCTTCCGCTACTACCTGTATGGCAACCACTTCCAGCTCATCACTGACTGCAAGGCCATGGAGTGGCTGCGGACGACAGCAAGGCTGCGAGGCAAGCTTGCTAGGTGGAGCCTCATCCTTGCGGAGTACGACCTCAGTATCAAGCACCGTCCGGGCAAGGACAACACCGTGCCGGACTTGCTCAGTCGGCGTCCAATGCTAGCGGAGCCAGTAAGGGCCACCTCGGAAGCCGCCGGCACCGCCACTGCAATCGCCACTCAGAGGAGGTCGCCGGCCGCGATGGCGGATGTGTCGGCTATGTTTGGTGGCTGCTCATCCAGCAAGTGCCTTGGAAGGACGCCCGCGCTACCCTCGGCACACGCAGCGTTTGCAACACAGTGTATCGCAATGGCCTTCACGGCAGGTGTCTACGCTAGCCAGGAGCTTCATTGGCCTACCCGGGACGTGTGGAGCAGCCCAGTGGCTATCTCTTACCTGCGAGGTGAGACCACGCCAGCCGACGTGTCAGTGGAGGTGTGGCAGCAGCTTGTGCGCCGCTGCGCCAAGTACAGCTGGCACAACGACAAGGTGTGGCTGCACACTGGAGACACTGCCCGTGAGGTGCCCAAGCCTGAAGAGCGACCGGACGCGATTCGCCGAGTGCACGCCAGCATCGGCCACCTTGGCCGGGACCGCACTTACCAAGTGTTGGCCCGCCACTTTGTATGGCCGGGCATGCACAAAGACGTCGGCGCCATGGTCAAGCAGTGCCGCGCCTGCGATCGCGTCAAAGCGTCGTTCAACCAGAAGCACGATCGTCTCAAGCCCATGCCACTGTTTGGGCTCTTCTATCGCTTCAGCGTGGACTCAGCCGGACCGCTGCCGACTAGCAGCGAGGGCCACAAGTACGTGATCGTCATCGTGGAGCACTTCAGCAAGTGGATCGAGCTGGTGCCTGTCCGCGACCTCGAGGCGACTACGACTGCCAAAGCGTTCCATGAGCGCGTGTTGGCCCGTTATGGAGCACCAGTGGAGGTCGTCACAGACAATGGCACTAAATACCAAGGCGCGTTCCGCGAGCAGTTGGAGCGCCATGGCATTCAGCCCGTGGACATTCCGCCAGGGCATCCCCAAGCCAATGGCATGGCCGAGCGCATCGTTCAAGTCTTGAAGGTGGCACTTCGGAAAGTTGTGCCAACCCTCGGCACTGCCTCTTGGCACTCGTGGATGCCAGTGATCGAGTTTGGCTATCGTGTCAGCAAGCAAGCAACAACCGGCTACAGCCCGTTCTTTCTTCTGTTTGGCCGTGATCATGTGGCACCGGACCAGGTTCGCGCGCTACTGGAGGAGCCGGTCGACATGGACAACGACATTGCAGTCATCAACCTAATCACACAGCGGGCTGATATGCTGAGGGCTGCCATGCCTAAGGCATTCGAGAGGGCGCTGCAAGCTCAACAGCGCGATGTGGTACGCTACCGCAAAGTTCGGCGCGGCGATGTGCAGCCTCGGCGCCACCGCTTCGAGATCGGCAGCTACGTCTACGTGGCGCAGCCCCCGCTCAACACCCTGGACGTCCGTACCGCCCGCACCATCCTGCGTGTTGTGGAGATCTTGGAGTCCGGATGGCTGCGTTTGTCCGGATCCGATGGCAACGAGATTCAAGT
This sequence comes from Tetraselmis striata, assembly GCA_006384855.1. Classification (NCBI taxonomy): domain Eukaryota; kingdom Viridiplantae; phylum Chlorophyta; class Chlorodendrophyceae; order Chlorodendrales; family Chlorodendraceae; genus Tetraselmis; species Tetraselmis striata. Next base: position 28,910 of record VCJN01000600.1, on the reverse strand, counting down.
GCACATGGACAACTGCGCGCCGTGCCACTTGTCCAACCTTGTGCCGGCGCGGTACGGCCGCGGCATGCCAGCATGCAAAGGTTGTGGCAGCGACAGCATTGCAGCCCCACGACTCATCTGTGACAAGTGCCAAGCCATGTGGCATGTGGCGTGCGCCAAGGCAGAGTTACATCCTGGCGAGGAGTGGCTATGCCCGGACTGCGCGCCGCCACTACGCCGCTGACGCTGCAGCATAATATGCTGCCACCCTACAAGCCATCTTCAAATCATCAGTCATCATCGTCTTTTCTTCATGTCGTCAGTCGCGCACTTCCGTCTTGGACTCAACACCTGTGGAGTTGAGTGGGGGGGAGTATGCAATGCGGCGCCGACAGTTTACCATCACCACCCCATTTCTCTTTTTCCTGCGACAATTGTCACAGCGTACAACGTTTCAGCGTACGCATGCGCGCGTACAGGGACTTGCTTACTTGGCATACCGGCGAATACTCGTCGCCTGTCATACGGGTATCAATTTTAGTACTTGCAGTACTGCGTTGTATGTGTATGCCTGATGTCCAAGCGAGCAGTCCCCCATGGCGCAACGACCAACTGTCTGTCGCTAAGCTCTCACACCTAGAACCACCGACAGACCTAGGGCCCGTACCAACGGCTAACTGCCGCCAACCACGGCGCCCGTGCAGACCAATAGCGCGTGGGAAGGCCTAGGGGCTTAGTCGGCTCGCGCGCCCGCGGGATGCTTTAGCATCCTGTCGGCGCGCTGCCCGCCCACTCTTTGGCTTTCCAAACGTCTCATTCCACCCATCTTGTAACCACGCTACTACACCACAAACACCTCGACCCTGTGCACATCACACCTGCACGTGCCTCGTCTATTGCTGTCCATCAAGGGCAGTACAACCTGCTGTCGAGCTGCGAGTGATATCGCGCAGCAAGCAACGGTGATGAGTCGCGGTTACACCTGTGTTGTTTGCGTCGTGACGCCCGTCTTGCTTTTACCTCCTGTGAACCCGTCGTACCGACTGCCTGGACTTGTCGACCGACCGACCGACCGACCGATTAGCGTACCGAACGTGCCTGATCAGCACTGATGGCTTGCTTGTTGCCATATGCGAGCAGTCGGTACTGCGCGTCGTCGTCGTCGAGTCGTGTCGTGATACCGTACGCGTACGCATATGCGCGCGTGCGGGCACTCGTAGTCCATTCGCGAGAGGCATGTCGTGCGGCACAGGGTGAGGAGTGCTTGACGTATTTCGCGTCGATCGACCACACACACACACACACCTCTGTCACGCCGAGTAACCAAGCAACTCGCACGCGTGTGTAGTGCCGGCCAATAGGGCCGATGGGACTGTGAGACGTACTTCTACTGGAGTCATAGGAACCGAGGCCAAGAGTCAGCAAGTCTTAGACAGAGACTTAGAGGCCAGGACACGTACATAAGACCACATGCCTAAGAGTCTGTCAGGCGATAGTATGCAGTGCGGCGCCGACAGTTTACCATCATCACCCCATTTCTCTTTTTCCTGCGACAATATGGGTTTAACCCGAAAACGCGAATCAGTGGCAGGTACTGGTACTGGTACGGTAGGTTGGATGATGGAAGTCGACATGAACGTAGCGACCAGTATATTATAGCAAGGTCGCTGCTGCATGAATAATAATATGATACTGCGCTAATATAGAATTACATGAGCCAGCAGCAGAAAGCGATATCAGGAAATCACCAAAAAGGACAATCAGAAAGGTGCGCTAACATATCAACGAAGTAGGACTGTCTTTGTAATTAGTTACCTCTTGCACATAGCAAATGTAAATAGTATTTTATACACAAGGAATATCAGCATGACATATTCTGGAGAAAGTTTCATATCAGTGCCTCCAAAGGCATTATATTTGTCAGTCGCTGAACCTCGTCTCTAATTGTACTTGCACCGATACCGAAGCACACACGCACACACACACACTGGTGAAAGCAACGGTACGCATACATAATACATACCGGTACTGAAGAGCAACTGCTAATAAAATACAAGATGTATTTCTATTCTTACCTATCGTTCTCTCACACAGGGTGTGCCAACAAGCTACACCTCACTTCAGGTATGCAAGTATGGATCGTTATTCCCCCACTCCTGTCCCCCATGGGGCTTAATGTACCGTACTGCAGTCATGACGATCTTCAACAATCTGCACCATATGTAATGGAATATTTGAATCTCTCTCTCTCTCTCTCTCTCTCTCTCTCTCTCTCTCTCATTCAGTCATCCTCACCCTAGAAACATGAAAGAAAGCAATACAACAACACTTCAGTGTGTTCAATTTAATTACTGACTGAACCTATCATGGACCCAATCATACATGCGCCATGATTCTGAATGTTTAGTAGAGTGGCCGTTGCTGAAGACATCAAACTTCCTGTTATCTCATATTGTTGAAACTTACAGCCCATTGGCAGCCCCGCATTCACTCTGCTACAGCATGAGTGGCGCCGATGCTGCGATTGTTGGGCCAACTGCTTAAGCTGGCGATGTTGCAGCTGATGCCTGTTCCTGACACTCAGCCAGTGTGACGTCAGCGACCGCTTCTGCCTTTGTCGTTGTGGTAGGTAAGAAGCAGGCAAGGTCTATGCCCTTGCCACCATCCGCGCCGCTTGCGCCTCGTCTTCGGGCAGCAGCTACGGCGAGAATAATAGCCAGAGCAAGGAAGACGCTGCCGACAGCTGATACAATAATTATTGATAGCCTTGGCATGCCATCATTCAATGATGCTTCCATGCTTGAAGCGTATCTCAGAAGGGAAGTCGTATTGTCGCCGGCAGCAGAGCGCTGCCGCAACTCCGCGGTTGGAGCAGCCACAACATTGGCAGACATGGACTCCTCAAGGTATCCATCCACACCATTGGCTTGCATCAGAGACGTCATTCTAACCATTTGCTGCGTCAGTGTCTTGTGTACCAAGTATGGATCGCCCGGCCAGATGACGACTACGACCTGTGGAGCGGTTCGAGCCAGCAATAAACCAAGTTAAACATGGCGACACAACCAATCAGACATTCAGACCTGTGCTGCGAGTCAACATCAGTTTTAATCGAAACTACAGACGCAATCAAACACACCCATCTGTTTGCGCAGGCTTCGTGATGTGACGGTTGCATCATCCTGCGTTAGGAGACAGATATGTCATGATCTTTAACTTACTGTGGTCACCGTCTGCTCTTGGTATTCAGTCGCATTGCTTCCCAACTCCTGCTGTTCAGGTGCATCATCCTCCATGGCAGCGACTTGCACGGTGTGCGCAGGCGCGCCTGAGATGGTCCAGCAGAAACATAGTCAGAACGCACATGCGCCTAGTCACACACGATTTGAATATCCGTAGACGGCCGAATAATGTGATGTACGTAACGTCCGGAGGCCATACCGGTAAGGTTGGAGAACGCCGCCACAATCTGCCTTTCCTGAGTCCTCGCCAGGGTAGCATTTCCAATCTGAAAGACGACTTCATTGAATGACGTGACACCAGGAAGCTCGGCCGCATCAAGGACAGGCACCCGGTTGAATGGCTTCTCCCTTGCCTCCGCGCTGTTGATGGAGACACACTCCACAGTGCGACTGGATCGAAGCAAACTCTTCCAGTAGTTCAGCCACGAGTTATCGCAATCGTCCGCTTCATCGCTAGAGGTTTCCTCGCGTGCTGATCGCTTGCTGTCGTCACTCTCATCACTGCTGTCGTCCCGGGACCTCTTGTCGGAGTCCTCCTCCTCGCTGGACTCCTCACTGGATTCGTCGCTCTCGTCGCTCTTCTCTGCCTCACTGCCATCATCGCGACTGGAATCTGCGCTAAGATTGGCCAGCCACTCAGCTCGCAGCCTCTCTGCCTCAGCCTCCTGCGCCTCCATCCGGTCCGAAGGGCTCCCCCATTGTTGAATTTCCATGTACTCCCAATCAGGCGTCTGCTTGCTGGCCAGGTTTCCCAGCATTGGTCCACATGCCTTGGGAAACAAGCGGGCACACTCTGAGCACGTGGGTGCATGCCACGCGCTATCGTGATGGCAGCCTGCAAAGCGGTTCGTCTCGTCATGCTCGCAGCTCATGTCGACACAATAGTGCCTGCCATAGTAGGACCTGGAAGCCAGACACTTCATGAACCATGGGTTCTTCCAGCATGTTTGAACGCACACTTGCTGCGGCTTCACAAAAACCATGTCGTAATGCCCTGCAGCAGAATAGTGCGCAGTCAAGCCAAGGTTGCGATGCAGTGGGTGTCAGATTTAGCAGCTGCCACATTAAGAGTGAATCATGTAAATCATCCGCGGATACGTTCCGTGCGCCCTCACCTGACAGCACCAGGTCGTCCCAATCGAAAGCAAAATGATTGGGATGAAATTGGAAACGCGCGGGAGTGTTCCATCTGCAGTTCTGTAAACACACAAGTCGGCACATAATCATGACGCGGGTTGCGGCAATATTCCGACTAGCCACAAAGCATAATGGGTCCAGTGGGCCGATGCGCAAGGAGGCTCGTACCTCAGGCTGGCACACGGCGGGGCACGCTGTCGCTTCGGGGGCGCGGTCGCAGTACCTCCGCCCCTGCCCCGTGCATCGCTCCGGGCGTTGATAGGAACCGTCGTACGTGCAGAGGCCAACGCCCCAGTACTCGCACGGCAGGCCGCTCGTGGCCGCCGTGGCACCATGCTGTCGCAACTGGCCAAGTAGCAGCAGCAGCAGGAGTGCCGTCGTTACTCTACGCACAGAGTATCGGTGCGCCTGGCCTTTGTGGATGCTGAGACGGATTCCGTCGAGCATACTGCCCACGGTCATCTCGTAATTCCGGATCGGGGCGCTCGGTGTCGTAAAACGACAGGCGCGCGCGCCCCTCTTGCCGCTACGACGCCCTGGAGCGCAGTCCCGTGGTAGCGCCAGTGCTTTCGGCGCCTTACCACCCGCAGACTACAGCACGGCTTTCCACCCCGAAGCACACACGGAGTTGTGTACTCTATGTCTGCAGACGTGCAACACCCCGGCGAGGTGTTCGCAGCCAGGCGGGACAGGATGTTGCTGTTGGGAGTTGGCACCAGCGCTGTACAGGTAGTTGAGCGCCGACTAGCGATACGTATCGCCCTAACCCCTGCTCTATGTATGGTCGCCATGATGCCCCTCTCGCTTATATCACGTATGTATCATCCGCCCAGCATCGCGCCATCGCCCCGCCTCGCGATCGTTTAACGGTTTCAAACAGCCACTAGATGTAACCCGTACCATTAACACCATGAAACCGGCGCGCGTTTCGGTGCTGTGCTGTCACAGATGAAAATCAATAGCCGCTAAAATTGTATAGTATCGACTAAGGATTACGTGATGACAATGTGTATTGGCGACTGCTTCAGCAAGAAATACAGGACAGAACATGCTGATGCGCTTCCGAGATGCGCGACACGTGGCGGCGCACGTATGTGGATAATTTCTTATAGCGCACGAAGTTTCCCTATCGTATGTCGCAGCAGGGCGAGTAATGATGCCGTAATTTGACATTAATGCCGCCCATTCGGCGCGGAAGTGATTCAGAATATAATAACAGCGTGAACCGATATTTCATTCCTAAATTGCGAGTGCCCCCAGCCCATGTTTACAGTCATCGCAACTAGCTCTGCAAGAAGTTTGATGTAAGCCGGTCAGTAGTTTTTGCGTAATGCGTTTACAACATAGCAGCCTCAGATTTTTTTCCCGCTGGATGTGTTGGGATCAGATTATAACTGCACTGAAACAACAACCGAAATAATAATCAACTCCTCATTAACTGTATTCCTTTCAGTGTACAGGACTGACAGCAGCACACGTGTAGCGTATAAGCCCGGCTTTGGATTCGCCATGTATTAATATTTTGGGACTCTCTCGCGGAATGAGAACAATGAGAATATGTCTGGAAATCTATCAATCAGAAATCAGCACGTGTATCACACAGAATCTCTGACCCGATGGTGCAGAACAATTGAGTATTGAGTACCTCGTTTGTGACCTACAAACCCCATTAAATGGCAGTTCCAGGAAGCCACAAACACCCTTGCCATTGATAGAGCAGTCTCACAAGGTGGGTGGGTGGAAGGGGTGTGGGGGGGGGGGGGGGGGGAGGGGGCATCAGGAGAAGTGCAGGCCTTCACTCGCTACCATAACTAATTTCAATATCCGCACACAAGATGCACTCAAGTACACTGCATTGACGAGAGCGCTGTACACTCTGGGCTTGATATATTTTCTTTCGCACTCAGGGCCTATTGCGACATGTACATCACACTCTCGCCGTCGTCGAATGAGACATGGGGACCATGCTTGCACCCTGGAGCGTCTTGCTCTTCCGCTCCACAGCAGTCCCAGAATCTGCGCGGCAGGCACGCCAGCAGCACGTCAGCGACCAGCGCGCGACATGGGGTGCAGCTGCCGGATGAGTCAGCAGCCGGATCTGCGCAGGCAGGGACGCACCGGATGATGCCCTTCCGGCCAGCCACAGCTTCAAGCTGATCCTCAGGCTCTGCGGACGACCTGCAGGCCGCAGCCCATGCGTCGGTAGTGCCAATCTTATGTTGTTTTCGGTAGAGCTTTATCTGATTGGCACAGGGATGAGTATGCCAGTTTATCTGCATGACTGCCCAATGGCCATTTGGCACGGGCAAAAACGATTCGCATAATGCTTCCCCACGCACCCAGCGCTATACAGAGACCCCCGTACAAAGACTGAAAACGTACACACATATATATACATATGTAGGTATGGAAGAGCTTAAGATTCTGCAGTAGACAATATGTAATCCTAAGGCCCGGGGAACATATGGCTTAATACATGTCAGTAAAGAGTTACTAAGCCAAGGGGGGGATAGTAGTTTATTGGCCGCCTATCCACTAAGTCAATGGGCAAGTGCTAGCAGCCAACCTGCAAAAGCCAACAGCCTTTCCAACTTCTCCCCCGGTGTAGATGGCTGCATGGTATTGGCAGGCATGTTGGTGATTCTCGCTCTTGATGAAATACCGCTTGCATCGACGGCACAGCGCACCCTCCGGCTGCTGCGCGCTTGCAGCCGTGGAGGCCCTGATATCCGCCCGTCGCGCAACCCTGTAGTGCCTTGGCAACCGCCAATCCGACGGATGGGTGCGTACGCTGTCGGGCTGCTGGGCGAGACGACCAGACCTGGACGGGAGCCGCGCCGCGATGATCGCCGTACCCGATAGGAGCGACGCGCTCACACCCGCTCGGCGCATACCGTCCTTGTGCGGTGTTTCTTTCCCCCGCCCGCCCCCGTGTTGTCCCCTTTTGTGACTGGAACCAGTCACTCCTCTGCGTTGCAGCTAATAACGCGGATGCGCTCAGTGCATGCCCGGCAAACTGGCGTTACTCGGGCGATCTCCGTGGAGCTGGAGGAACCAGAAGGGAGAAAGCGCAAGGACACATGTACGAAAATGCAATATGCTAGTCGCTACCAGTACTTAAGGATTACTCAAATGTTAAATCTCTACTGGTTTGTGATGCTCTGCAGCAGCGCGCGGGCTACCTGTACGCGCGGGAGGCATTTCATGAGCCGCGGGAGGCCAGCCGCGCGGCACGGCGCGCCAGTACCTATACTCTACTAAAGAGGCCTGACTACTAATAGACCGTATAGATACGATGTAGAGAGTACTCGTACCCGTAACAATGGCACCAGTACTCGTCGTGCAGTCACTGTACAGGTATATTAGCCATATAGCGACAATAATATGCGTATTCCCCTGACGCTCTCCCTGCAACCAAAAAGATATATAGAGCGCTATATGCGGATTTAGTTGTGCGATCTACCGGTACACATTATTTAAAGGCGGTGCACTTGTACATGCTCGCAAGAGGTTTCTGATTCACGGGCTTTGACGTCTTCTTTCTGATCAATATTAAGTATTGTTACACTGAAACCGCCTACATTGCGGGTGACATACATCAGATCCGCCAGATCTCTCACCTGATACGCAATTTGCTCCGCTGGCGCCTATTTGGCTTCCAGAATGCAGAGCTGCCCCTTTCCGGGCTTCATGGGTTGCCACGAAACCCGTCACATGACGATATATATACGACAGGCGCTATTCCCATCTATGTTTTGGCTACGTAAACAGTGAAACCGACCGCGTTGCCAGAAACCGTCTCCTGTCAGTTTCGTCTCTTGACCCCGCGCGCCCTCCCGTCGTGCCACCTACAAACCCTGCTCAGCGCAGTTTTGTTGTGGCCTGGACGTCAGCTCGCTGCTGGAGAGAACAGTCGCCTCAAACCGAGAGCCCGCCACCCGCCGTGCAAGCTACTCACGGATGTTAATTGCCAGCATGGCGCCCACATCTGCGTTCCGCGCGTCGAGCAGCGTGGGCCGGCACGGTCGTGCGGGTTGCCGCCAGCACAGCCGTCCGTCAGCGGCCAGCAGCGGCCGGCGCCCCCACGGCCCGTCTAGGCGGCGCATCGCACCGGGAACCGCTGGGCACCAGCGCGCCGGCGCCATCGCCACGCGCGCCACCTATGGCGAGGAGGGAGAGCCGCAGCTGAGCTTGGAGTTCACTCCTGCAGGTGGGGTTCGTCTTGCTGGTACATGGCTGGGTGGACCAAAACCGGCGGTGGTTTTTCCTCTGCTAGCGCGCCAGAAGAAAAACTGGCGCGGTGGCATCGGTGCTCGCGTGAGCCCTTGACGAAGAAACTGACATCACGCAATGACCCTGGTGTCGCACAGAGTGCGCATATCTGGACTCCACCGACACGGAGCTATGTATGCTCCCGTTTCCCGCCGAGGAGATCATGCTGCCAGGTGAGGGGGCGCCGGCTTACTATAATTTCATGTTCTCAAAAAGAAAGCCCTTCCAGGGCCCTTCGGGACGTTTCGCCCCACCGCCCGCCCTCCTAGCTTGTGACCCGTGCGCTGCATGGTAAAGGTCGCGGTGTCCCGATGTCACTTGACTCGCAGGCATGGCCAAGACGCTGCACCTGTACGAGGCGCGCTACATCGCGCTGCTGGAGGCCGTGATGGAGCGCGACGACAACATGTTCGTCCACACGGTGGGTCGCCGTCCACCCGCCGAGCTCTAGCTGCCGCACCAGCCGGCGACCGTACGAGGCTGCGACGCCGCGCCGCCGAGTGAACGTCCTCACCTTCCTCCCCCCCCCCCCCCCCCCCTCCTCCTCCTCGATACAGGTGGTCGTCAGCCCCTGGGAGCAGGGCACGGACCGGCCGGTGCCCACGCCGGGCGCCTTTCTCGGACAGGATTTTGCGCTCTGCTACAACACTCTCGTGCAGGTGCCCCGCTCGGACCTATTCGCACCAGCTCATGCTCGGATGAGGTGCCTGGCCGGAATGCAGCTACAGCGAGATGAGGGTTCACTGCGGAGCTGACCTAGGCCTGCGCCTGCTGGCCAGGTGCTGGACGTGCAGCGGCAGGACTATGGCGCTCTGGTGTCCATCCGGGGGGAGGGCTGGGCCAGCATCGGCCACCTGACGAGCACGTACCCGCACATAAGGTGCGCCAGGCGACCGGTGCGCGACGCGTGACGCGGCTGCCGCACACCGCTCAGACATCTCTCACGACCCCCTCCCCCTCTGCCCCTCTCCCTCCCGGCCAAATGCCAGCGGCTACGTGGAGCCGATGCTGGACGAGGCGCCCGCGGACCCAGACCTCGTGTTTGAGAAGGCGCTGCAGCTCAACACCATCCTCCATGTGCGTCCCCTTGGGGGCAAGGCCCCTTAACGGCCGCCCTATTGACTGTCTGCACAGCGGCCGGCCAGCGGGCTGAAGTCGCTGCCGGACTCTGTGTGCTCCCAGACGGTGATTGACCTCGGGGAGCGCATTGCGGACGAGTACGCGGGGCCCAGCGAGGTGCAGGAGGCGCTGCAGTGGGTGAAGGCAGACAGTCAGGTGCCGCATGTAGCCGCGTTGCTCCCACTGCCCTCATCAGTACCGCTATCACCACCCCCACCACCACCACTATCACAATCGCAGCCGCACCACCATTGCTACCCTCACTTTCGCTATCATCACCACCACCATATCCACCGCCGCCATCTTCACAAGCCCCGCCCACGACGGCTGAGCGTCTGTGCGCCCCACCCTGCCAGATCCGCTTCTGCAAGTCCGACGACTCGGCGGTAGAAAAGGCGTCCCGGCTATCCTTCGCCGCGCTGCAGCACGTGCCCATGCTGTCGGACCTTGTACGTAGCCGACGCACATGGCATGGCATGACAGGCGCCTTGCTGGGATGAGCCCCCCTTCCCAGCAGAGGGAAGGGGTCGGTGACATGCCTGCAAGCAGGGTGCGGACGGGAGCCTGACGGCCGCGACTGTGCCGGGCTTGCAGGACCAGCTGAGGGTGATGCAGGCGCGCATCCAGGCGATGGAGACGGTGGACGTGATGGAGAGGTCTGCCCCCCACCGCGCCCCCCCACCGCGCCCTGCCTCCCCTGCTCTCTCTCCCTGGCCCTCCACCTTGCTTGCAGGCATGTCACCCACCCATGGGGTGTGTATGGGGTGTATAGCGACCACCAGTCGGCCCTGACTGAGACTGACCCCAGCTCCCCCTCCCCCTCCCCCCCAAAACACCAAGGCTGGACATCGCCCTGGACATCATGTCGGAGATGCAGGCGACGCTGGCGGCCAAGGCCTCCCTCAAGAGCCTGGGGCTATGAGCGCGGACTGTACCATATTACCTCCATCCCCTGTGCTGCGTGTGCCACCACGACGCCACCCGTGACGGGTGAAAAGGGGGCGCCGTAGTGACGGGGGAAGCCACGGGGTGCGCCCCGCTTTACTATTAACAAATTAGACAGCTTTCATTGATTATAGACATCCTTGTAATGCCGCCCGCCCCGCGCTAGAGGCACGCCTCCCAGGCGTCGCGCGTGCTCTGCGGCAGCTCCAGCGACCGCAGGTAGGCGCGCATCTCCATGAACGTCCGCACCTGCGCGGCCGCGGCGAGGAGGTGTGCAGCGACCCAGGGGGAAGGGGGGGAAGGGGGGGGGGGGGGGGGGTCAGCGGAGGGTGCAGAACTCCATGATCACCACAGCGAGTGAGGGTCGCCCATCATTATAACAAGTATAGGGGTAGCGGCGCGGTTATAGAAGCCCTGGGAATGACGACCCGCCCTGCCTGCCAGAGGTCACAGGCAGACGAAGCCATAGCGGAACGATATCGAGTGTTCTTACTTACAGGTGGCATGCATGCCCAATCCGAGGCTCGTTATGAGGGGGTTCTTTGAGTTGGTGCGTGGACACCCGTGCCGCCACGGTGCGTTCTACCCGTAGCAAGTTGTTGTGCGCGGTTGGTAGTACCCGCGCTGGCATGGCTGCAAGTCGCCGTGGTACTTCTGGAATGATTGCCATAGTGTCGCAACACTTGATTTTAAGGTTTGGGTTCAGGGTTTTAACCCAAACCCTAAAAGAATACATCCTTTCTAGTTGGACGGCGGACATACGCCCAACTCCCTCTCCCCTCACCCACCTAGGGCTGCACAGGACTCTGTACGATCTGTTCAAGCGGGGACTCTGCCTCGTCTTTCTAGTGCGCTGGCTGAACCTACGACTCAAGTCACGACATCTCATTACAATCCGTAAAGCACGACAGCCATGGGACAACGTGGTTGTGACCGATAGCAAGTACTTTTGGACCGGGTCCCCTAAACCCTTTTTTACAAAATCACAAAGACAATCGGTGTGCGCGGCACGGAGGGTGCTGACAAGGTGGTTGTCGCGTGTCAGAATATGATAGAGTACCTCAAGCCCCGGACGTGTTTATAGAGAATCCAGAGACCGGGTACCTGACGACGCGCGGCATTTTGCGGGAGTACGAACCGTGGATGCTGCACTGTACGTACTGCCACTACGGACGTCTTTACAAGAAGCCGACCGCTATATGGACCAATCGGCAAAAGGAGCCCACTCTGAAACATTGCAACGTGGAGAAGTGCACCGTGAAGTAGAATACTGGTTTAGGGTTTCTTCAAGGAGAGTAACAATCCAGCGTGGGGGGGGGGGGGGGGGGGGCGGGGGGGGGGTTCAGACGCAGACACCGTTCCATGATCCCGGATGCCCCCCCCACCCCCCCCCCCCCCCCCCCCGCTCGTTTAATATAAGAATAATCGTCGACTCGCAGTTGCAGTGCCTTGGCACAAACAATGCCTCCATCCCCGCAGCAGTAGCAGTCTCCACGGGGCCCATAAACCACCACGGCCGGCATCGCTCTTTCATTCTCAACAGGCGCCGGCGCACCTGGAAGACCCCCCTTTATGTTAACCCTCAGCTTGGCTTTGTCTGCATTCAACCTATAAGAACATTCGCTAAAGTTCCGCTGTGACTCCGTCTGCATGTGACCTTTGGCAGGCGGGGCGGATTCTTATTCGCGGTGCTATTATTACCGTGCCGGTGCCCGCAGTTGCAGTGCCAAACGCCCTTTTCCCAACAGGAACACCAGAAGCCGCCTGCCTTTGCCGGGCCTTGAGCACACCGTAGCAGGTATCATTCATCTCAAGAGTTTTCTAAAATGTATGCCGTCCATTTTACTCACTTTGCGGGTGGTCCTGGGGCACAAGTTACCGAACAGGCATGTCAATGCAGTACATGGCATGCTGATGCCGCCGCGGACGGAAAATCTCCCCGGGCCGGAGACTGCCTGATGCAGGACCCCCTGCCCCGCCCCCAGAACCCATACTTGCAAGGAGCACTCACGAGGAGCGCAGGTACACCGCAGAATGGTGGTAGCGGGGAGGGGGGGGGGGGGGGAGCGCACCCCGATGCAGAAGCAGCTGCTGTGCTCGGGGTGGTGCTCCAGCCAGTGCTGGCGCGCCAGCTCGCTCAGCGTCTCCTGCTTCTCGGTGAGGCTGAGCTTCTTCAGGGCCGCCCAGCTGGCCGCGTCCATGTCGCCCTTCGAGGTGAAAGGGTGGAGGATGGGTCAAGAGTGGAGGTAGGTGGGTGTTGGGGGGAGGGGGGGGGGCTCATAGCCAGACCCTGATCCATCATTTCGTGTGCCAGGCGGACAGCTTACCAGGAGCTGACCAAAAGAGGGGGGGGGGGGGGGGGGGGGTCAGATCCCACCTGCTGCGTGAGGCCGATGTTGAGTGCGTCCGTTGACGTGATGAACGCCTTGCCGTCCTCCGCTTCCTCGTCCAGGGCCAGTTGGTCTACCTGCCGTGGCAGTGCGTGTCGCCATGGCGCGATGAGCACCCCTGATTCAAATGACGCCTCGCTGTTGGAGGCGGTGGTCGGGCAGCTGGGGGAGGTCCCGAGACACTGGGGTGCTTCGGGGGGCGAGAGGGGGCGCACGACGGCCTTGAAAAACAGCAGCTGCGGCTGTGAGAAGCCGGAGGGCTGGTGCTGCAGGCTCTTGGACGCGTCGTCGATGACCTTGTTCACAAAGCCAACCCACTTGACGCCGTCGAACTGCGCGCAGGCGGCGGCCACGGCGACGTCAGCGAGCCCCCCGATGTCATGTACGAGATGCCCCGAGCCTCGCAGCAGGCGCGCACCATGCTGCTCATCGTCCGGATTTCAAAGTGGGCAAAGTCCAGCTGCTGGTTGACATCCCCGACGAAGGACAAGTACTCGCTCTCTGCAGCGCGATGGCGAGGTGGGGGTCGGGGGACACGCGCCCTGCTGAGTTGGCGCCCGTGAACACGCCCCGCGGGCAGACGCAACCTAGTGTTTGCTGGCTCACTGCAGAAGGATGGCTTTCAGCCAGTTAAAAGAAACAAACGAAATAGCGTGCGTAAATGATATAATTGCCCGACCCCACTGTCGACGGCTTATTATTTTGAAATTCGGCGCCCTTCTCTCGCCGCCTCGGCGGCCGCAACCGCACCTGAGCTCCGGCGCGTCAGGCTCTTGAACAGAACCCGCGCCTCCTCTTCCTTCATGCAGCCCCTGGCCATGACGGCTTGGATGAACGCGTGCCGCAGGATCTGGTCCTCGTTCGCCGTCATCGCGCCTGCCTCGTCTGCCGCGCGCCCAAACTCCGCGCCTGCCGGGAGGTGTCGTCGGTCGGGAGGGGGGTGGAGAAGTGGCTGCGGTCGGCACAGGAGAGTGAGCTAGTGCTGCGGGCTGGCTGCTGTAGCGTTGTGTATGGGGGAGGTGCTGGCAGGTGGGAGGTGATGGGACTTCACGGCGCCGCGTTTCTGCGAGTGGCTGCCAGTTTACCTGGGCACAGCCGACGATCGAATCCGCGGGTTCGCAGTCCTTCGTGGCCAACCGGCGCTGGCCCGCGAGTTTGAACTCGGACCTGATTACCCAGTACGGTTTCAGAGCCCTGTCTTCAACCCTAGATACTTTCAAACCCTATCTCACTATCCCTCGGGCTTTTCGTTTTGGACTAAAAAGGTACATATAAACGACCGCAGCAAAGTCGCTAAGAGCTTGAAACATCTTGCACCATATGGTCAGTTTTGAATTCGACCAGAAACGGGGCGAGAACAACCCGGAACAAGTAAAAGTCAGGATTACACCGATGAACCTTCCTGTATATGAACAGTAGAAAGGAAGATAGAGGAATAAAATATAAATTCGAATAGAAAAAGCGCTACCTACTGCCCTACAGTACAGGTAGCTACAAAGGAACAGGTACGAGTCCGTTCCAGTACGAGTAGTAACCCTTCCGCATTACAGGTACCGGTACTGGTGTGAATTACAAAAAGGACAGTTCCCCAGAATTCGAGGTACTGGTGTGAATTACAAAAAGGGCAGTTCCCCAGGTACTGGTTGTGACCCGTATTGGCAAATTGAAGGCGGTTAAGATTATTTGCGACCAAGGCGATAATGTACGGTAACCCCCCGATCATATACGGCGATTATACCTGTACTCGCAGCAATCGATCATATACGGCGGGTGTGAATTGGTCCGGTAAGTATCCGGTCATATTGTCCCTCCTGCGCCCCGCATCTGATGTAAAATTTACTCCTGGCCCGCCCCGGCTTCGGCTACTTGGCTGCCACGTTGCAGCGGCAGACGATCTGGCGACCCACACGCACACCTTGCTGCGCTCCCCGGTCCTCCTCGCCCTCCGCCCACACACACCTCTCATCAGCTGAGTCTCACACCACCATGATGTCCGGAGCACTCACTACCTGCCGCGCCTTCGTGGGCCGGCAGCAGCCAGCCGCCTCGCCGTCTCGGCGCCGCGTCGCGTCCGTCCGTCCGCTGGTGGCCGCCCACCACCCGAGAGGTGCCCCCCCCCCCCCCCCCCTCCCTCCCCCCCTTCCCCACCCAAAGCCCAATCTCTCCATCCCCAATCCGCGCCTCTAGATACATGATTCCCGCACCCGCTCCAGGTTTTTTCGCGCTGGTGAGCGGGGAACATCGGGCATGGTTTGGCTCCAGGGGGTGGGGGTGGGGGGTGGGGGGGGGGTTCGGTCTGAGCTTCGCTGTGCTGTGTCCATGCCTACCCGGACCAGGCGATGTGTCCCAGCCAATGAGGCGGCAGGCGCTGCCGCTGCCCTCCCGCGCGACTCCGGCGCGCGTGCAGCGCGGCGGGCCGCTGCGGGCCTCCGGGGAGGAGGAGCCCACCCCAGGTGTGTGAACTACTCGCGCCATCCGCCCATCGGCCGCCAACTTCCGCGCGGCCACGGCCCTCATCTCGTTAACTGCACCGGGGGCGGGCCCATCCCCACGCCGGGCGCAGGCTTCAAGAAGAACACCGAGTTCGGCTACTCTCGGAAGGACATACTCCTGATCGGCTTGGGGTTCCTGGCGCTGGGCTACGGCATGTACTATGGGCTGCAGGCGACCGGCATGGAGGCGGGCATGGCGGGCAGCTGGGTGCAGCTCATTGTCATCCTGGGCATGATGGTCGGCTGGCTCTTCACCTACCTCTTCCGCGTCGCCAACAAGGTGCAGCGCGCCGCCACCCCACCCCCCCTGTGCTGCGGGGTCGCCCTGGCAGGGCAGGGCACAGCAGCTGGTAGATGGCAGCTGGCGGTGGGACCTGGGCACGAGCGCAGAGGGCTGCTGTGTCTGCTGGCTGCACGGGGCATCAGGCCTTGAGTGTGGGAAGCGTGGGTCGCCTGGTCAGACCACCCAGGGGCCTTTTGCATTGAATTGTGGCGCAGCTGGGGCGACATGGACACCCACGCGATAGGGGCAGAGGGCTGCCTTGGGCTGGGCTGGCGGCTCCTGTGGCAGCAGCAGCTGAGAGGGTGACGGCGCGCGCAGGAAATGACGTATGTGCAGCAGCTGGAGGACTACGAGACGGCGGTGATGGCGAAGCGCATGGAGGAGATGCCGGAGTCGGAGCTGGAGAACATGCTGGAGGAGCTGGAAGCGGAGAAGGCGAGGAAGGCGGCGAAGCGTGCGGCAAAGGAGTGAGCAGCGGTGGCCATTGGGAACCGGTGGCGACATGGGATGTTGGTACCACGTCACATCAAACCGTGCTGCCGAGTTGCAGTCGTGGCATGCTTGCATGGCCCATCCACCCCTCCCCCCCCCCCCCCCCCCCCCAACCCAATCTTGCCAGTTTTCAAGCTATTAGCAAACGAGAAGCCAGCCATGTGCGCTGTGAGTTGGGCTGGGATTTAAGCCAACCTACCCAAGGGATACTGTTTCTGCATGCCGCCCTTCGAAGGCCAAGGGGTTGGGCATCTGTATGGTATGAGAATCCCTTGGAGTGCAGTGAAGTTAAAGATACTTACAACTTTGTTCCCGCCCGTCTTCCAGCTACACAGGCCAGGTGTCCTCCGGCCCGGCTGCATGTACCCGCATAAGGCCGGCCGCAGCCCCTAGCATGCAGCCCTCTGAAGGCCGAGCTTGGAGTGTATTGAGTGATCCGCCTTGCTTGTCGTCGCAGAGGGGAAGATGGGGAGTGCAATGCGGCCTTTGTCATGGCGCGGCAAAACCGCGGGGTAGTGAGTAGATTGTGGTGCTTTGGACTGGCCTGTGTGATCGCGTTTGGACCATGGGATACGCGTTGAATGCTTCACGGAAGAGCATGAAATGTGCCGTTTGATCCCTCTCTCTTCGTTTATGGCCCAACGTCTACCTACCCGTATAGCCTGCTATGGGTACCGTTCCGTCAGACCGTACTGGTGTTGCCGTCAAACTCTACAATAAGCAAGCAAAGCGAGCGAGCGGGGTGATATACACAGCGACTTATCGAACTACATGCTGCACGCCGGACTTGATTACGTGGCCGCCAGTGTCCCACAGCATCTCCATCAATGCGTACATCATGGGCTTCCTGATGGGCGGCGTGTTTTTGGTGGCGTTGTCCATCTTCCTGTGGAATAGCTTGGGTGGCAATCAGGGCCAAAACTGTAACACCGACGTGGGCGCCAACCACGAGACTGTGCTGCCGGCGCGTGCGTGCTCCTTTCTGGCGATCAACACGCTGTTACTTCGAGCTGCACGCGTACAACTGCCGCCACCAAACTGCTATTCTGGCAGTCGCCCTGGAATAAGAAGGCCCTGATAGGGTCGCTGATCATCAGCACCCTCATCTGCGCGCCTCTGCCGTACGTGCCGTACCTGAGCACCAAGGTGTCCAAGCACTACAGGGATCTTGGGAGTGGGGCATGATTACCTGCATGGGCGTGACGTTAATTGGGCTGTGCAAAATTTATCACATGGCTGCCGATGCCGCCGCTTGACCCGTACACGGACAAGCCTGATGTGTCCATGAAAGTGGACAAAATCGCAACGGCGTTCCAGGTGCAGCTACATCGACATGCGGCTATGGCTGAGTGACGACCTCATTATACGCAATACACAGCACCAACGCACACCGTCAATGCTTCGAATATGGATATATTTATGCCTATACACAATGTACGAGTACCTGAAGGGGGTTTCAGATAAACTCGCTCTCAAGATCAGGGGGGGGGGGGGGGGGGGGGGCATTTCGTTCAGCAGTGGTGGGGGACCGTGCCCTGTTTTGGCTGACATGTCCCCAGCAATAAGTGAAGAAGTTACTGGCATGTGGCACTTTACGTGACATTAAATAACATTGTCATTTGGCCCATCCACTGTGCAGTGTGCTGTGCTTATTGGTGTAACAGAGTGCTGGAGGCATCATGAAACCCGCAGGACATGAAAGAACATGACTAAAGTAAACATGATTGCATTTGGTCCGCTGCTCGAGATGGCGAGGGACATCAGTGTTGAATATGGGAATGGATCACTCCGCTGGTCAGTGCTGTGTAATAAATGGCGCCACATAGATCGCTAGCTGCGCAATGAATTCAGCACACTTTGCGACAGGCGGCTGCAGCATGCTCAGTGTACTGCTGCCTGGGGGTGCACTGTTGGGCGAGGTGAGGCATGGCTGTAGTACCACTTGTGGTCCTGGGGAGAAGATGAAGGGGATTAGGGATCACGATACACTTGTACTTCTGTTGGGACAGGCAGGGCACACAGGTCATTGCGCCTTCACATGTGTTTGGAATTAGAAAACATGCTAATCCTGCAATCACACCCGGAGTTGGTCCAATGCTGGAGATAAGTGGGAACAAATTCCCCGGGGTAGTGCGGCCAGTGTCGGTGAAGATGTTTGTTTTCAGTATCGAGAGTTAATCGTATCCTGTGTATCATTGTTGAATATTATGTATTTGTATGAAGGTAAGCTATCAGCGACTATTGCTGTGTTATTGCTGAAACTGTAGTGCCGCTCTAAAAGTGCGAGTCCAGCGCCTCCACATCCTCCTCCGACAGCCACTTCATTTTGGAGATGCCAATCTTGATGGGATGCAGCATACCAATGGCCAGAGGGAACACAAAGCCCGCCGGCGAGCGCATCAGGACCAGCACGGCCACCAGCAGCACCAGCTGAATTGCCGTCCAGGCGTACGCCTTCCACATCTTCACCTTGCAGTACGACTTGTTGGGCAGCTTGGTCTTGTCCGTGATGGGCAGGAACAGGCGCTCCCAGAACTCGTTGCCAGCCAGGTTGGACCACCCATTGTACATGAACAGGCCGCGAAGCACCGCCAGCGGGATGCTGGCCAGGGCGGAGCGCAGGAACAGCAGCGCCAGCATGATGAGCAGATGGGTGAGGAAGGCGGTCACGCGCTGCTCAAGGCATCCCGTGATCTGGGTACCAGTAGGCAGTGCCAGGATCTCCAGGGCGGAGGACGCCTCCTGGTGCACCGCCTTGAGCAGGTCGCGGTGGCTCTCGGTCTTGCGCAGCTCACCCAGCTTGACCCCATCAGCACCCACGCTGTCTCCGCTCTTCTCCACACCTGCCTCCATGTCAACCAGGCTGCGCACCCTCTGGAGTGCCATCATGGACTTCTCCTCCAGCACCGCCTCAGAGTCCTGCTCCTCGCTCTTCTTGCCTCCCTCATCGCCGAAGAAGCATAGCGCGCGGCAGTGGTTCAGGGATGGCACCGTCGCGGACACCATCCAGGGGCAACCCACCAGGGACAGCGCAATGGTGCACAGGCACAGCGCCAGCATGTCCATGTCGTAGCCATAGCCCTTCTTCAGATTGTGCTCCCGGGCATTGACCAGGCGCACAGTGATGTTCTGGTCGAAGAAGATGACGATGAACGCAAACAGGCCGCCCACAGCCGCCAGGCCGATGCCAGCAGCGTTGATGTCCGACAGGTCCGTCAGCCAGGGGCGCACGTCCGTGCCCAGGGTGGTGGCGGTGATGTCGCCACCGGCGAAGGGCAGGAAGTCCAGGTTAATCTTCTCGATGCCGTAGTGTCCGATCAGCAGCCACGAGATGCCCAGGCCCAGGAAGATGGCGATCACGGGCGCGAAGTCCGCCACGCGGTTGCGGACCCACTGGTTGAACAGGCGCCCGTTGCGGCAGCCGCGGATAGAAATCGCCGAGAAGAAGGTCACCAGGCCGACGAACAGCCCGGTCTTGGCCTCGCCGTGCGACACCGTGGGGTCGGCGAACAGTGCGAAGAAATAGCGCACCGCCTCGTAGATGAAGATCACCGACACCAGCACGGAGAACAGCTCCTCCGTGAAGCGGGTCACGATGCGAATAGCGTTGGACAGGCTGAACATCGCGCCGAGAAATAGGTACAGCGAAAGGAACAGGCCAGTCCACGCGTAGAAAGGCAGGAACGACACGCCCACGAGAGCACCCATACTGCGCAGCGCGATGATGTACGCCGCGATAGGGCCGGTGGCGCCCATGATAGTCAGCGGCTGGCCGCACAGAAGGGGATATATCATGCCCAGGGTGGCGGTCGCCAGGAGCGTCTCGGTGGCGCCCATGTAGCCGTCCGTGGCGTCGCCCAGCAGCGCACCGAAGGCGACGGCGTTGGCGAGGGCGCCCCAGAAGATGTACAGCACGGCGGTGATGGACTTGGTGTGGAGGCAGTCCTTGATGTCGCTCCAATACCAAGGCAGCTTCACGCGGAGGTCTTCAACGAAGCCCTTGCCGAAGCCACGGACGAGGGGGATGTTGTCCTCATCGCGCACGACGGGCGCCAGAGGCGACATAGTCTCAAGCTTGCGGTTCGCCGAGAACGAGCGGCACCGACAGAACAGTACAGCAAGTTTGCAAGGCCCGAAGAAGTCAAACGGTATGGCTGGCCGACTTAGCAGAAGTTGTGACTATCCAGGCTGGAATTGTGCTTGTATTTATAATGCTTGGCACTCCTGGCACCGTTTGCTGCACCGAAGGGGGGGGGGGGGGGGGGGCGGGGGGGGGGGGGGGGGGGGGGCAGAGCGGCCAGCGTGATCGTCCGTACAGGTTTATCACCGAAAAATATAGAAAATTGAAGTCACATACTAGTAGTCCGTACAGGTACCCACGCGATCAATATCAAAGGCAATTGTACGAAACCCATTCTCTCAAACAAGCGCATGTCCGGCGGACGTGCAGACTCTAATACGCGGTCAGACGACGGTACCATCCATGGTACATGTACTTCGGTACAAATACGGATTTGGCGGAGATATTTTTGCAGTACGGTAGGATACTAAGCGGCGCTTCGCGCCGGGGATTTGTGGAGGTGCCCCTACCTCTTGGGTTGAGCCTGGTGCGGGATGCGGGCCGCTTTTAGCCGGCTTGTAGTGTTGATCTTGTAATACTGTTGTTTCCGGGTAATACTGCTTTTAGCGTTAGATTTGTCAGTAATACTGCTGGCGTCGCCCATTTCCTTTCCTCCGCTACCTTGGTTCCCCTAGATAAGCTCACGCCGGCGGAGCGCAATGCGTTGGAACTAAGTGCCGGAGACATGAAGGGGTCCGTTCGACCCATTGGCATCGGCAGCGTGCTTGTCCGGTTCGCTATGCGCGTCCTCTTGCGCGCTCATGGCGAGCCCATCGCCCAATGGCTTGCCGCCCGCGGCCAGTTCGGTTTTGGCGTTAAGGGTGGCGTGGAACTAGTTCAATTCCTTGTGCGATCTCTCCTAGACTCGGACCCATCCCTCGTCTTGGTGCAGCTTGACGCCGAAAACGCGTTCAATTCCTTCTACCGCTCCGAAATGTTCCGCACACTGCTCGAGGACCCTGTTTGGCAGCCTCTATGGCGTTCGGCGATCATGCTTTATGGTCAAGAGTCCAATCTGTACGTTTTCGACGGCTCCCAACCCGGTCCCTCTCTCCGGATTCCAAGCCGTCGAGGGCCCGCCAGGGTTGCGTCCTCGGCCTCATCCTGTTCGCCGCCGCCGCTGCCCGAGTGTACGCTCGCATCGGCGCGGCTGCCCCCAGTCACTCAGTGTTGGCGGCTTTCTCAGACGACGTCAACCTGGTCGGCACTGGTGATGGACTTGCGCTTGCTACGTGGGTGGCCCCGTCCGCTTTTGCCGCCGTTGGGATAAGCGTCACCATTCGCAAACGACAGGCGTATTGTCAGCTTGGCTCTTCGTCTCCGTTCGGCGCCCTTCCATTTGGGCATTTGTTGCATGGTGTTGCAGTCTCCTCGTCCGGAATCAAGGTGCTTGGGGCCCCTGTGGGCTCGGCCACTTTCGCCCGGGAACTGCTGGACAAAACGGTCGAAAGATTTCACCAATTCGGCTCCCGCCTTGTCGGTTTGGCAGACCACTTCCACTCCCACACTACTACTCGCTTGCTGCAAGTTTGCGGCCGTCGTTTTGGCCACCATCTCCGCTCCACGCCTCGGGGCCTGGGTCGATCCGAGGGGTATGGCGACACTATTACGTCTTTCCTCGAAGATGCAGACGCCGCCGCATTTTCAACGCTTGCCGGCATATGGGGTGTTAGCCCCGACCTCTTGGATACGCCCTCCATGCGCACGCAACTGTCCCTCCCGGTCCAATTTGGGGGCCTCAGCATCGGCGATAATGTGGTTATAGCAGATGCCTCCCACATCGGCGCTGCCGCCCTCGTGGTTGGCCAAGCTGTGACTTTCCTCCGTGCTCAACACGCCACCCAGAGCGACGCCGGGGCGTTCTTCTCCGACCCGTCCGGCGTATCCAGCCCTCATAGCCTCTACCTTGTTGGGGCGTCCTCGATCCACCAGGCCATGGCCACCCCAACGTTGGAGCTCGATGCCGGCGCCAACGCGTCGGCGCCGATGTGGGCTGTCGAGCTTCGCGCCGCTCATACTCGTGTCGTTGAGGAGTGTGGAGACGCGGTACTCGAAGATCTAGCGGGGCCGTTGGCCTCTGCCCTAAAGCTGCTCCCCTCCAAGCGCTCCCACGTTGCCCGTGCCGGCTGCTCGGCCGCCGGGGCTGAGCCGGCGTCTGCAATGCGCTCGGCGGCCGACCTCCGAGCTATCCCGCATTACTCGGACTTCCCCTTGCACTCCATGCGGAAAGTACAGGAAACCCTGAGCCACCGCATTCACACGGTCCGTTTCGCAAAGCTCGTTGCGCGTATGCCTACAAGCGGCCCTGACAGCAACCGCTTCCGAGGCCGCCTCTTACGCGCTGCGACAGCGTTCCTGGTGACTGATCCTCCAAGCGAGGGTCGCCTTGGTGAAGTCCGTGAGCGTTCCCCTGAGTACTACGACTCCATGTTCCGTGTTGCCGCTTGCCGCCCATTTGGCCTTCCGGCGGCTCCTGTCCTCTCCCTTGGCGAGCCATGCCCTTGTGCTTCTTGCTCCTTCTCGGTACAAGGTATGCTTGCCCGTTTTGAGGATGCTGGCGTGGAGTTCACTCCTTCAACTTGGGCGGTCGCATACGCAGATCACGTGGCACGTTGCTCTGGGGGCGTCTCCAATCACGCCGCACACGAGTGGGCCGCACATGGCCTTTCCGACATTTGCCACGACGTGAAGTCCGCGCTGGGCGTGGGTGTCCAGATCCTCACGGACCCGTCGGTGCTTGTTTCTCTCCCGAAGGGCAGCGACGGCCGGCCGGCCGATGTTGGGCTTTTCGGATATGGCGGTATCCGCGGAAACACGGTTGCTATCGATACCACCATTGCCCCCATCCTCGGCGTGTCAAGCTCGGATCCAACGACTGCTTTGAGGGCTGCAGAGCGCCACAAAATCCAGAAGTATGACGAGGGTGTCCGAAACGCCGCCGGCATGCTTCGCTTTGTTCCTTTCGCCATTTCCGAGTTTGGCTCGCTGGCCCCGCACGCCGAGGCTTTCTTGGTGGAGCTCGCGAAAGCTAGCCACACACACACTGGCCAAAAAATCGGCCAGCTCTTGTCTGCGTGGCGCCGCCGTTTCTCCTTGCTCATCAACATGACACATGCAGACAACGTTCTTGCCGGGGTCGCGTCCGCGCGTGCGGCACGTGATGGTACTCCTGCGCCTGCGTCGCGTCGCTCGTCGGCATGTGTTGCTATGACCCGGGTCATTGGTTGCAAGCGTCCTCGCCGCGGCTGATAGCCTACCCCGGGGCCGGGGTCCCTTTGGTCCCTGGCTGCTAAGTGATTTCGTGGTTCCCTTGGCTCCTTCTTGGTTCTTGGCTCCCTGTCCTCCGGCTCGACCTTGGTTTCAGGCTAATGTCTCTCTTTTGATGGCAACCTTTCACAGTTGAAGTTAGTTCTGTTTGTCAGTAATCTTTTTTTAAGAGAAGTATTAATTAAGACAGATTAAATTTGCAAGCCGCGTAAAAGCGGGCCGCTGACTACTGGTGTGCATTACAAAAAGGCCAGTACCCAACCCACCGCTAAAATTTGTATTACCCCCCCCCAAAAAAAAGCAGCACTACAAGATCATATGCGAGACGAAGTCCCATAGCATGTCGTGGTCATTGTACTATGCGGTTTCCGTTCCCGCCATGCGGCGGTACCTCTTGTAATCTGGGCTTGCCCTTTTTGGCATGCCCCTGGCCTTCCTTTTCCGGTTCATGTAATGCCCGAAATCTTTGTGCTAAAATCCGGTATCCTCCGCATCCCTGGTTGGTTTTGCTAAATTTCAGATTGGGTGCCCCCCGTAGTCCGGTGACAGGGTATATGCAGGTATTTTCCGGACAATTTTCTCCTGATGGAGCCAACGTCTGAATGACCCCGTGCAACCTTTTTGCCGAACCCGGAGAATTCCGCAATTCCGAAGATTAGTACAACTCTTTTTCTGATAATTTTGGCAGGTGCCTCGGTTGCCATGACTTATCCTCATTTGACCGATGTGAATTCCCGTCACCCGACTGGATCTACTTTTCTCCGGCACCCCCGCGGTCCGATAAGTCTTGATTTTTCATTCCCCATGCGCATATGGTGGTGATCCCCCCCAGGGTTCCTGTTCACATCCTGCGGTGTCTGCATTTATTTATCCTTTTTTAAATGCCGAACTTGATCTGTTTTTGTCTCCCGACTTAGTTGGGGTGGTGTGGTACATATCCTT
Source organism: Tetraselmis striata (assembly GCA_006384855.1). Taxonomy (NCBI): domain Eukaryota; kingdom Viridiplantae; phylum Chlorophyta; class Chlorodendrophyceae; order Chlorodendrales; family Chlorodendraceae; genus Tetraselmis; species Tetraselmis striata. The sequence continues at coordinate 4,230 of VCJN01000600.1, read as the reverse complement.
CCTAGGGTCATCATACTCTGCCCTCAACTTCTGCCTCTTGTCCGCCTAGGCCACTGCTACAACCCCTAGGGCGGGATGCAGTTTATCTGGCCTCTTTGCTGCTGTTGGTAATCTTGCTGAAATACACGTTGATCTTCCCAATTTATGCCCCAATTTAGGTTTCTTAGCCCTTTTGGTGTGTATTTCGGTGTTGATGTTGTTTGCAGTAATTTTCCCTATATTCCCAGTTGCCTTTTGCTTGCCGGAATATATAACATGGGGGCGAAGGAGGCTGACTAAATGTCATTGCCGCCTTCTGATCTCCGCCCCCTAGGGCAGTCAAGACTGGGCGCAGTCCCTGCGAGTGATGCAGCGCAGCGACTTTCTGGCGCCTCAAGGCGTTAGCGACTGGGGACGCGGCGCTGGCGGCAGTTCTCTGCTCTCTGCGGTGGCGGCTGCCCCGCCGGCTTCCGTGCAGCAGTATGCCCTTCGCTCGGCTGCTGCCCGGACTTCCGCTGCGCGGGTGGCCTCCTGTTGCGAGAGGCATGTGACTACGCAGCGCCGTCGCGGGATTCTGCGAGAATTCGAGGCATGGGCGAGCACCGTGCCTCCGCCGTTGACTCCTACCCCGGAGACCTGCACCGAGTGGGATGTGCTAATATTCTTCGCGGAATATTGGCATCGCCATCATCATGGGCGCAAGCTGATGCGTGACGGGAGCCGACCTGCTTCCCCGGGATATCTGCGGCATGCCGTGTCGCAACTGGCGACAGCCCTACGTGAGCTGGGCGTGCCTAAGCATGCCAACCCCGTGTATGCCGTGAGCGTCGTCAAATACATGGGTGGTTATGAGCGTGCCCTGGTTGAGCTGGGGTACGTGGAGAGTGGCGCCGTGCCGTTGGACTATGCGACCCTGGCGGAGCTGGTCCAGTTCATGGATGGTCTGATCTTGCGGACTACCGCGGACTTGGTGATCATTGCCGCGGTGCATCGCGATGTTTGCATCGTGTTGTATTTGTGGGAGACCGCCGCCCGTGGTTTTGAGGCCGGCACCATGGAACTGACAGATTTCCTGGTGCGCGGTGTGGATCTGCGCCCTGCGTGGGGCGCGATCGTTGCCGGTCGTTTGACCGCGGATGGTCGTGTTTTGGCAGAGCCCCGTTACGGGACCAAGGGGAACCTTACCGCTCACAGCGGCGTCATGGAGCTGGAGCTGCTGCCCCCGGGCAGCGAGTCGCTTTGCCTGCTCCGTCGGCTAGCTAGGCCGGTATGCGACCGCCATGGCTGATGCCGGGTGGCCTTTGGCGGACTTTCTGTTTCGTCCCCTGGCCGCTGGGCGTCCGGCTGGGTGTCGGGCCCATGGCATGAGCAGTGCCGCTATGAACTTCCGATTCAAGGGGCACTTGCGTGCCGCTGGTTTGTATAAAGGCCACACGTTGCACGGTGTGAAACGTGGCCGTTTGCAGCATGACGTTGTTGTGGAAGGTGAGAGTGTTGCGTAGGCTTCCCATGGGCGCCATCGCCCTGTGAGGACAACATTGGGCTATGTGCACCCCACCCGTCATCGGGATCGGCTAGTGCAAATGGAACTAGGAACTGATGATGAGGCTAACTCTGATGCCGAGGATGAGTTTTTCGACGCCTTTGAGTCCTTATTAGATCTAACCCCGTGATGCTTAGCGCGCCTCACGCCATGTTGTAATCCAATCGCTGTTGTCCCAAATGATCAACATCGCGACAACCTCATAACTTGGCTGGGATTTTTATCCCGCCTCGCGCGCCTTGCGCGGAACCCGTGAGCCCGGCTTGAACAGCAATTGGTTTGCGCCTCCGGCGTCTTGCTTTGGCAACGTAAATGCGCCGCGGACTGGGAGTGCGCTGAGCGTTGCCCCGCCGGCCTGCCGCCCAATCTGGGAATATGAGCACTGCGTCGGCGCGTTCATCAATTAGTTTTTGGATGACGCGTGTCATGTGGGTGAACGGTCCGTTGACCCAGCAGAGCGGCTTAGGGACCGCTGACGTGAACCACGCTTGTGTGAACCCGTCGATGCCTAACGTGCCGGGGCAGAGAGCTCGAGAGGAGAAATGCTCAGATTTGGCGGTGACCTCGTCGCCGAAAACGTCCAGAATCTGTTTCTGTTGGAATGCGATGTTCGCCCCCGCCCAGCGTTGCTAGATGAGCTCGGTGTGCCATGGACTGAGCGCCCATTGCGATGGGTCCTCCTTTTTGGACTCACCGTCTGCGCGTTGCATGAGGGCGTGCTCGCGTGGCAGCCACTTGATTTGCAGATCGATGTCGTGCAAGAGGCAGAGCTGCCCTATCTCGCACACGATGTGAAACACCCGTGGTCCGCCTCGCATGCGCATGACGTCTGTCTCTGTATTCTGGGAGTCCGTCAGGTAGAGCATGGCGGAGTGGCGTAGCAACTGCGGCATCTAGATCAGTGCGATGCGGAGAAATGCCAATAAGCAATCGAGCTCCCGCTCGGTGCTGGAATAAGACTGATCCTCGGCGGCTTTTCGTAGCGCCTCCGTGAACGCGGTTAATTTGGAATACCGGTGTGCCCCATTGCTGGAGCTGCTCGTGTGACGGGACTGCCCATGTGTCGGGATCACCCTCGAAGTTTCCGTATGGGATAACCACCCTTGCGCCGAATCCGATGGCTGATGCGTCCCCGCATATGATGAGTCCCTGCTGGCGCTGCCAGATGCGCTTGCCATCTCCGACCGCCCCGCCGGGGCTGGAAGTGCTTTGCCTGTCGGGCCCGTCGCAGTGCGCTTTGCGGCTGACGACTGGTTGAGGTTGTTTTGGTCCCTGGATTCCTGCTGGGGGTTGCGACTTGGCTGGGTGCGCCCCCGGGGCCGCGCGTGGCGGCGCCGGATCTGTGGGGGTTGGGTGCTTGTTAACCGGGGCGTCTGCATCATGATCTGGACCAGGCGCGCGGCGCTTGTGGTCTCTGGTAGTTTGATCTGGGTCCGGCCGATCCGACGGCGGGGAGTCCCGATTGAATATGGTTGTTCATAGTCTGATGGACAGATTTGCGTCCCATCCGTCTCCGTAGAATTCGCACCGCTCCCGCGTTGTGAGGAGGTCGGTGTTATCGGCGATTAGCTCTTCTGGTTGAGCTGAGCTGCTGCGGCATCTGGCCTGCAGATTGTAATTTCTGGGGAACCCCATTGAGAACTCGATCTGTTGGACTGGCGGCTCCGCTGGTATCCATGCGCCGCTTTGTTGATCGCGGGTGAGAACTACTCCCACGCCGTGTCTGCCCGTCCGTGCCGGTGGCGTTTGAAAGCGTATGAGTCCTTGGAGCGCATATATTTGGGTGACATTTTCACGGGACTACCCAAGGTGTTGTGCAGGTAGCGCGGCGTGATGTGCCATGATTCCACTGTCTGCAGCTTATAGTTGGGCGGCAGACATGCTTGGAGGGATCGGATCATTGGGACTGGGGTCCAGCCCTGGATGGAATCGAACTGGTCCTCCCTCCCCATGTTGGAGAAGAGCATGGTTTTGCGGTAAGCGCTTGGTCCCGCCAATGCCGCGTCCGGTTGCACCGGGTTTCCGAGCAGGTGGGTGAACACTTGCTTGGCCTCCAAGATGAGCGGTCGAGTATCCGTCTCGAAGATGGGTGATGTTTCCAGTATCCACGCGAACGGCGTGTCGCCAGGTGTTGTTGGCTTCCGTCCTACCGCCCTGTTGGCGCTGCGGAGGGCCCGCATGACCACCATGAGTTTGAACATCAAACCCGATCGGTGGCCTCTGAGACCCAAACCGTCGCCAGCCAGCGACGTGTCCACGCACAGTATAGTTGCGATCGCAAGGCTCAGCAATGAGTCCTTGATCTGGCTGGACACGTACTCCGCCTAGGCGGCGAACTCCTTGATATCCTTAGGGTAGCTCACTCCCAATCGCTGTGCGAGTTGGCGTCCCATTGCGATGGTGCATCTCGCATGAGCTGCTGGAGCCGCCAGGCCGTGAGATCCTTGGCTCTGTCGTTGATGGCATTGCATATTGTTTTTTGAACTGTCCTCCTGCTGTGTGGAGAGCTATAAAATGGCACGATCTGGCCAGCGCATGTATCGAGTACAGAAAATCCTTCTGCCTCATGCATGAACTTTTTGGGGTCCTGAACGCGGCCCCACGCGGTAGCTGTTTCTAGCAGGCATCCATGTTGACTGAGAATGCGCTGCATGACTGGATCCATGTTGCCCATGTTTGGAGCTGTGCGTAGCCGGCACAGCGAACAT